>RMBW01000067.1:0-204561 GCA_004009845.1 Davidsoniella eucalypti | reverse complement strand
TTTTCTGGCCAGGCCATGGTTACTATGGCACACAGTTCTTGCGATCAAGCGTTGTCAAGCAGTTGAAAGTCGAGCTCTTTTTTGCTGCCTTGCCCGAGACGTTCCTGATCGTTCTTAATCGTTCTTAATATCCAGAGCTTGGGACGTACCTGTCTTGAAAGATTGTCTGAAGTTTCTGCTCTTTCTTCAACTGATTTTGCCATTTGCCCTTTGCCATTTGTGCTTGGTTTTGGTTGCTCTGCGAAAATCGAGAAAGCCTCGCCAACTTCGACTCTTGCCCTGCAATTCCCTTGCTTTGGATCCATCGTGAAGCTCGCCAGCAAACAAAACAAACCATCGCTGCTCGATTTTCTCTGCTTGACTGCATCACCAAGACCCGCCAACCCACTGCTTCCAGGTCCAAATCGACCCGTTTCACGGCAGCCTTGTTGTCCTTCGCTCATTCTGCTGCAGTCCGGCCTCCACTCGCCCGCCTTCGCATCGCGATCCCGCTCGCCATCCAGCCTTCTTCACCGCCAGACTGTACCTCGTCGACTGCATCGTCTGTGCCTTCATCGCCAGATTCTCGCCCAACATGGCTGCTCCGCCATCACTGCCCACCCGCTTTCCGTGCTGGTGCCGCGCTGTGTATTCCTGGGGCGGAGAGGTAAGAACGCATTCCAATGCCTTGTTTCGTGCACCGTACAAACTCTGTCTGTCGGACGTAACTAACACAAGCAATCCCACCAGGGAAAACGAGACCTGGGCTTCATAGAAGGCGATCTCATCGAATGCCTCAACGCCGGCGATGGCTCTTGGTGGACGGGCCGTCTGTTTCGTGACCGCCGCACAGTTGGTTCTTTTCCGTCCAACTTCGTCGAGGTCCTGCCCGATAGCTTCCGCCCGACTACCAGATCCGTGAGTCCGTCGTTGATCAACAATAATGCGCCAGCTCCTGGCGCCGTCGGGGCTGCCAAGTCCAAGAGCTTCCGCAAGCCCTTCGAGGCCTATGCCAAGGCACCCCATTATACAACTGCCAAGCAGCCCGTCACCTATGTCGGCGGCGGCAAAGAGCCTCCAGCGCCTGCAAAGCCAGAAATACCAAAGACAGTTGCCCTGTCTCGCAAGAGTGTCATCGACCCCTCCAGAAACGGCTCGCCTGCCTCTGCCGTTGCCAGGACAAACACCGCCTATGGCAACAATAACATCTCACGATCACCGGCGCCTCAGCAGCAATATGCTGCCAGATCTGTCTCTCCAGCGCCACCGCGCCAGGGATATCTCCCCAACAGCAACTCTCCCGCGCCTCATGGCTACGTTTCCAGGGAATCGTCTCCAGCTATCCAAGGCCACCACCCGAGAAGCCAGAGTCAGTACCACATGTCTCAAGGAGCTTCTCCAGCGCCTCAACAGTACATGCAGAGATCGGTTTCTCCAGCGCCGCCGCCACAGCACCGCCAGTCATATATTCCGCGCGCTGTATCTCCAGCTCCTCCTACGCCCCAGCAGCAGATGAACAACTATAACTACATGCAGCGCTCTGCGTCTCCAGCACCACTGGCCGGCTATGGCTCTCGATCTCACTCGCCTGCTCCCTTCTCGCAGTATGACAACCAAATGCAGCTCCAGAGAACCGTTTCGCCTGCCCCAATGCACTATCAAAACGACAACATGATGCGCGGCTCAGGCTCTCCTGCGCCGCCACAGCACTACCACAGCAATAGCATGAACCGCTCTGCCTCTCCCGCGCCTCCCAACGACTACAACATGCAGCGCTCAGCTTCGCCTGCTCCTCTACAGCACTATAGACAGGATAGTCGTGGTGTATCTCCAGGCCCTAATCACTATAACAATGGCCGTGGTGTATCTCCAGGTCCCAACCACTACAACAACAACCGTGCTATTTCTCCAGGCCCTAATCATTACAACGGCTATTCACGGGCTGCGTCACCAGCCCCTCTCGCTAACTACTATCCACAAGATCAGTACCGCCGCGCTGCCTCGCCTGCTCCTCTGCGCCAAAACTCTTACGATCAACGTGCAGTTTCACCTGCTCCGGGCTATAATCAGGGCCAGTACGATCGAAGATCCGTCTCGCCAGCCCCTCCCCCACCGAGCCACTACAATAGCTACGATGTGAGATCGCCATCGCCAGGTCCTGGCCGTGACTTTTCATACCAAACAGACCGCCGCTACCGCCCATACTCTCCTCAGCCACCGGCACAAAATCCTCAGCAGATGCAGATGGTCCCGATATCACAAGCTGGCGCACCACCTCCACCTCCACCACCCCATCGCCAGATGACGCGCCAAGGTTCTACTACCTCGTATATTGCTGGAAGTGAACACTCTAGACAGGTGTCCAACGCTTCATACATGGGACTAGAACTTTCCCGCCAGGGCTCGAGCACCTCGTATGAACGGCCTACCAACCAGATGTCGCGCAATGGATCGCAGACGTCATACATGGAACAACAACAACAACAGGTGGTCGCTACACGGACTCCGGCGCCTCCGCTGGCCAACAGTCGTTTTCGCGCATATTCGGTTGCTTCTGTCAGCCAGCTTGCCGCTGCAACACCGCCGCCTCAGAACAGCCGGTTCCAACCACATACGCCACGAGCAGCTTCACCACTTCCACCCGCTAACCTGACCCCCTCCCCCCTGCGCGAAGCCATGGATGGTGTTATGGAGCAATTGGAAACTCTTCGTATGTCGCGTGTCATGGATGGCAATGAAATGGGAAATCCCGCTCATTGGGGCCCGGAATCATTCGAGATTGTTTCTCACCAAACCCGCAAGGAATCAAACACACGCCCTCAGACTGCTATGGGTCTTTCAGTTCAAGATTCTGGTTATGAGACCTGGAGCGGCGAGTCTTCTAAGACTCCCTCCCAGACTCATTCACAGGGCGATGATCAGCCGATAGAAAAGAGCCCTCTACCAGAGCTAAGCAGCTACGTTGAACGCATGGAAAAGAGCTTAGAACAGATGCACCAGAGCTCTGCTGCGACTACAGCCGCTGCCCTAGCCCCTTCGCCTGCTCCTACTCCTGATCCTACCAATGCCGTTACTACTACACCTGCTGCCACTACGATATCCTTTGAGGACACTGCTATGACAACACCGAGAGCGCAGACATTCGATAGACCCAAGTCGTCGATGAGCCTGGCTCAGGATGACGATACCAAATCTAATGCTTCCTCGCCAAAGAAGATCCGCGCACGCAAATCGGCCTACGACATTCTTAATCGTACCTTTACCACCAAGACGACGGCGACGAACGCCTCAACTGGAAACCAGAGCACTGCTACCAATTCGACGTCCAGTAGTGGACGTAGTCTGATGAGCGGTGTATCTGCTGGTGCTATTAGCGCCACCAGTGCAGGCAGCTTCGAACGCCGCAGAGGACGGGCGCAAAGCGCTTTGGGTGTCCGCGAGGCTGAGTTGGATCGCCCCGATTCTCCATTCACTGGAGTAAGCTACCATAGCAGTCATGCTTCTGATGTAGCACAGAAGAGACCCCAATCTCAGTTGGCTTGGCAGGACGGGGCTCCCGGTCTGGGAGGCCTTGTTCAGCCCAAGACGCCTAAGCGTAGCATCTTCAAGAAGCTTCTAGACTCGGCCAAGACTGGAGTGGCCAGTCGCAGTAGCATTGCATTCTCAGGTGGCGACAAGAGCTCACCCAGCCGTGGATCCCCCATCCGCAGTTCCCCCACTCGTTCCATCCATACCTCGGCTGGCGCGGGTTCTAGCACACCTGGTACTTCAGCCCTTGGCTTTGGCAACCGCAACAGTCCCTTCTCCAGCAGAGACACTGGCCGTGATATGGGATTGTCTAATAAGAGTGTAGATTGGGTGCAGGTTCGTAGGGATGTCAACCGGTCGAACTCGCTAAGCCGCATTGAGCGTAATGAGCGAATGGATCGTGCTCGCATGCTCGACTATCCCGCCATCGACGCCGTGGATGAGCTGTACTCCAGCATGCACGGCGACGAGGGTGCGGATGGCAATCCCGTCGAGAACAAGATGCATGTACCTAGTATCAACCTGAACCTGGTCGACAAGAACTCGCGCTTCCTCGCTAATATCCCTCCGGCAACCAATGCCGCGCAACTGTCGACGGGCTATGTTTGCCGCCCATACCGCAGTGACGTGCAGAAGCTAAGAGCCATTTTTACCTGGGTGTCTGAGAAGATTTGCTGGGAGGACGATTTCGAGGGCGTGCCTGATACTTACCGTACTATCGAGACTAAGCGTGGTTCAGCCGAGGAGTATGCCACATTGGTAGCTGAAATGTGTGATGCCGTTGGAATAGTTTGTGAACTAGTCCGCGGCTTCCTCAAGACTCCTGGCGAGAGCTTAGAAAGCGGCCATCTGCCCCGGTCCAACCATTGGTGGAACGCTGTGATAGTTGACGGTGAATGGCGTATGATGGATACGTGTCTGGCCAGCCCAACCAACCCTTCGCGGTCAAAGTACTCCAGCGTTGGCAGCTCTTCAGCTGACTTTTTCTGGTTCCTTACGCCGCCTAGCGAGATCTGCTGGACGCATATCCCCGAGCGTCATCAGCACCAGCACTTTTGCCAGCCTATGGCACATGATGTGCTTCTCAACCTTCCTTGCGTGTGCCCTCCTTTCTTCCGTAGCGGCATTGAGATGTACGACTATAACTCTGCGGTTGGTCGCATCCAGGGTCTCGAGATGGTACAGTTGAAGGTCAATGTGCCGGGTGATATTGAGCTGGCCGCCGAAGTGGAGGTCCGTGGCTTCAGTCGTGATAATGATGGCGACGTCTTCGAGAATGGAGAGCTGGTCCACAAGCGCGCGCTGGCTCAGGCCGAATGGTATGGTGGTGTGAAGCGGTACACAATCAAGGCTGTGCTACCTGGTGATGAGGGCTTCGGTATCCTGAAGGTGTACGCGGGCAAGCGAGGCCTCATGCATAGCGTCAAGGATATCCCTCACCCGCTGGCCTTTACCATCCCCATTGTCCAAACAGGCGAGAACCCAAGCTATGAGTTCGTCACCCGTCACCCGACACCACACGCCCAGCGCCACGATATCTATGTCGTGCAGCCGCAGTGCCAGCGCCTGGCGCTCAACAACACGTTTGTCTTTGCTGTCCGCCAGCACCCGAGCGCTAGTTACGTCTCGGGTCCTCAGTCGGCACTGACGCCCGCCTCGAACCCCAGTGGCGACTTATCTTCGCCCTTCAACCGTCCCGGTTCCGCCCTTAGCATCAGCGCAGCTTCTTCGAACCCTAGCTCCGCGTCTGGTACAGTCTCTGGCAAGAAGCCGGCTAAGCTGGCGATTCAGACTCCTGGCGGAAAGATCCTGCGGTTGATGCGCAAGGAGGACCGTAAGGGCATCTCGACTAGCGGTAGTGGTTCGCGTGATGAGGACGCCAGTGATGGTGGTACCTGGGAGACCATTATCAAGTGCTCGGAAACTGGAACTTGGCGCGGTCTAGTTTTGGCTGATCGTACTGCGAGATGGTGCGTATTTGCCGAGTGGACGTGTCTGTGATCTAATCTCATAACAACGAGTATGAGAAGAGTGAACATGGCCATCCTTTTTTGGCCCTTTGCTACTCTCCCTACAAAAATAAACATTCATGAACTTGCTTCATTTTCACTCCTTTTTTATATTTCTTTTTTTTTCTTTTTTTTCTACTGCCCGTTGACGTCACGAACAAACATTACCAGCATTAGATTCCGGTGTCCCTTTCTCATTATTATTATTATTGACATTTCATTATTCTTTTTTCTTCCCTTTTCTTCCTTAATGCTGGCCCGTTCCTTGTTATGTCGATTCTGATATCCCATTTTATTTTTATTTTATATATTTCCATCATTCATTCCACTTTACTCGATGTACCATAACACCCTTCTTCTACCTATCTTGGCATCTTTCTTTTTTTCTATACTTGATCCACCTCATTCTTTGTTTCTAGTCTTCTTCTAGTTTGTGTTTGTTGTTCTTTGTATCTAGTACTTTAAATCATTTCATTCTGTTCTTCTTTATCCTTTTATAGTTTTAGGTAGTACTAGTTAGTTGTCTGGACCAGTTCGGAGAGAGGCTGCTTTTGTTTACTTCTGAGTGTTAACTCTAGGTTGTTTCTCCTTAACCTTTAGACATTTTAATGCTATTTATATGAAAATCAAAACCGTCTATTTTGAATCTGTATATTCGTGCGTGATATTTAAAAAAAAAAACAAGGACTGTTCATCTCTTGATGAACAACAAGATATCAAAAAATGAATCGAGGCGGACTTGAACCGCCGACCTTTTGTGTCCATTCATTCAATGATGAAGTGTTAGACAAACGTGATAACCAACTACACCATCGATCCTTTTGATCTGTAATCCAAACGGCGTATGGGCATATGAGAGACTGAAACTTTGGTGTTTTTTTTTTTTTTTTTTTTTTTTTGTATTTGTTTTTGCTGCTCATAGTGGAGGTATGGACCACTAGTTCTTCGGGGCTAGGGGACGGTCTCTGATTTGATTTGATTATATTTAACGTTAGGGGACGGTCTCGTCCCGCACATACAAAGCTATTGAGCTTGTCAAGCGGAAGACGTTAAATATCTGTCCGGTAGCCAATCCGGCGTCGTATGATCTTAGTGATTTAGGTAGACGTTAAATATAAATCAAATCGGCCGTCAGCCCGGGAGTTAGCCGGAGGTAGATGCCGATGACGGCAACGAGCCAACAGGCACTCGAACAAGACAAATTAGACAACAAAAGATCTTACTGAAGCACAGAGATGAAGATGGGATTGTTCAAGTCTCGAATCTGAGTTAGAGTCTCCTTCATTGTGCCGGAAGTGGGGTTCCAGGTCGCACAGGATTCCTGACCGGCGGAGAGCCTGGTGGAAGCAGTTTCGTACCATATCGTGGAGGCGGTGAGTTGACCACGCAGGCAGTTCTCCTTTGTAATTTTTGGTGACGAGCTTACTTGACAATCTGGTGGCACTCTGGGCATGGTTTGTCCATCATGGGGTCCGTTCACTGGTCATACCCATGAGGAGGGAATCAGCAATAATCTGGCGTCTGCTGGTTGGCTCTATTCCCATCCATTGGCGTCCCATGAACGTTCTGTCATCACCAAAGTTCTTCCTTTCTGCAGGTGATAGACGGTCTCAAAGTCTGTCGTATCCCATGCCGTTGAGCTCCCCCATGACTTCCTTCTGCCGCCGCAGTCCCTCCGGGCGGGTCATTTTTAGGTTCCGGATACACTCCAAGTCGGCGTGGGTCTGGGCTGTTGCGGCAGGAAAGACGGCAAAGGCCTGCTCTAGATAGGAAAGGATACCCATCCTCCTCAAGCGGGCAACTTCTGGTCCCAGTGTCTCCTTCAGTTTCTCTACGAACTTTCTCATTCCCAAGCTGAAGAACAGCGGACCGAACACATCTCCCTGCCGAACTCCTTCAGCGGATACAAACCTGTTACCGTCGTTTGTGATGAGGATGGTCGGGTCTTCGTATGCCCATGCCGCTGCCCCCAAGAGATCCTGCCTGTAGTCCCGCACGGAGTCTGCCATCCTCCTCCTGCTCATATCGTTGAACGCGTTGGAGAAGTCTAGTTGAGTAATATACTCGTGTCCCTCCGTGTTCTCGTCCTCGACGGCATTTCTGATTAGTGCCACGATTGACTCCGTAGATGTCCCAACACCCTGTTGGCATGGGTTGGTACCATGCGAACCTGTGGCGATCAGGATGGCCTTGCCAACGATTCGCATGAATGCTTCACCAACGGCTATCGGTCGTATACCTGGTTTTTTGTCTAGGGCCACAAGTCGGGACGCCAGAAGGAGTGCCCTGCCGGGAGAAGAGCCTGCCAGGATGTCATTTGCCAGCTTTACAAGGAAGGCGATAAAGTCTTCTTCGTCTGCTGCTCGGATGATCAGTCGGTTCGACCATCCGGAGGGGCCAGGTGCAGCTTCCGGGTCCTGGGCTTTGATGGCTTCCAGAACCTGTTCGGGGCCCACTGACTTTGGCTTAGACCTAGCTCGTTCTTTGCCAAAAGGTCGGGCGGTCCCTTTCGGGTGCAGGGCTGCCAGCAGTTCCATTGTTTCTTGTGAGGCGACTGCAGGAGTTGAGTCCTTGGACAACGTTGCTGCTGCTCGGCTGGCTCTTCCTTTGGCTAACATCTTCTTTGCCAGATTGACCTTTTCCAGGTTCAACTCTGCGGGGTCCGTGGTCGGCGGCCTTGGATTGTGGTTACGGGCGGTGGGCTTCGGGCAGATGAATTGGGGGTAGACCTTGATGATGTCGGTCATTCGTAACCCTTTCTTGGCTTTCTTCGCCGCATAGCCGCATCCGAGCATGGCCTTTGGCCCCAACAGGATCTGGGCCAGAGTGGCCTCCGTGGGATAGTTGATGTATCGTCGGCATAGCTCCGCAATCTTCAGGCAGAACTGTCGGAGGTTCCGTGCGTGGATCTTGAGGTCCGGGACCGTGACATGCATGTACGATAGAACCCAATCTAACCAGGGGTTGCTTTCCAGCAATTCCTCGGCTTCGACCTGGTGGCGGGTGTAGTTGGGGGTGTCTGGGGTCGGTGATATGAGGGGCGGAGGTCGTGTGAAGGCTGGGATGGGGACGGTTTGGCGAAGGTGGTCATCTGGGTTGTTGTCGCGGATGGCGATGATCACCTTGTCGATGTTGGCCTCCAGAACCGCATCAGCATTGTCTCCTTCTTCAACGGCGTGATCCGTATCGTTTCCGTCTTGGGCGCTTGAGGGTGTGGCGTTGGGGCGCGTGGTTGCACGTGGCGGGGCGGGCGAGGCTGACGCGATCGGCGGGCTGTTGGGATACGATGATGTCGATGGAGCTTCAGCCTTCTTGCGTGTGGTTCGAATTTCGATTCTCTTGTCGGGTGGGGGGACAGGATTGAATCCTGTGTGAGGGTTGTCGTGCCGAGGTAGCCAGTGGTCTTTCACAAGTACGATCTTGTGAGGCTCGCATTCTCTGTGGTGGGTTTGGCGTTCCTTGGGGCTGCTGGTCATCTTACCACAGATGACGCAGACATCCACACCGGTTTCGCTTCTCTCCTCCAGTGAGAGTGGCTTGTGACCTCTCATATGTTTGACGATGCCGTTTGGTGCGTTCATTTTGACAGTCACCGATCGGTCGCGGCATCGTGGGCAATCAATCTGTCCCCAGTTTGTCGTATTCTCAGCCTTGTCTCTCGCTGGCGCCATTTTGCACCTTTTCGATCGTTGGTCTCCCGAGTCTATCCACTCACCTCAGGGAGCCACACTCACACACGGCGGGCAGCCTTTTGAAGGTTCCGGATGCCCGACCCCGCGGCGCGGGAATCTTGTCGCTGTTGCTTCATCCATAGCACCCGACTCGATTACGCCAAATTTTTCATTCTTACGGCCACGATCACCAGCCTCTTGGAGGCTCGCTGAATAGTGGGGATGGTAGCTCCACTTAGGAGTTGGTTTTGTGGATGCACTGGTTTTTTTTTTTTTTTTTTTTGTATTTGTTTTTGTTGCTCATCGTGGAGGTATGGACCACTAGTTCTTCGTGCTAGGGGACGGTGTCGTCCCGCACATACAAAGCTATTGAGTGTGTCGAGCAGAGGACTTTAAATATCTGTCCGGTAGCCAATCCGGCGTCGTATGATCTTAGTGATTTAGGTAGACGTTAAATATAAATCAAATCGGCCGTCAGCCCGGGAGTTAGCCGGAGGTAGATGCCGATGACGGCAACGAGCCAACAGGCACTCGAACAAGACAAATTAGACAACAAAAGATCTTACTGAAGCACAGAGATGAAGATGGGATCGTTCAAGTCTCGAATCTGAGTCAGAGTCTTCTTCATTGTGCCGGAAGTGGGGTTCCAGGTCGCACAGGATTCCTGACTGGCGGAGAGCCTGAGCTGTTGCGGCAGGAAAGACGGCAAAGGCCTGCTCTAGATAGGAAGAGATACCCATCCCCCCCAAGCGAGCAACCTCTGGTCCCAGTGTCTCCTTCAGCTTCTCTACGAACTTTCTCATCCCCAAGCTGAAGAACAGCGGACCGAACACATCTCCCTGCCGAACTCCTTCAGCGGATACAAACCTGTTACCGTCGTTTGTAATGAGGATGGTCGGGTCTTCGTATGCCCATGCCGTTGCCCCCAAGAGATCCTTCCTGTAGTTTTGCATGGAGTCTGCCATCCTCCTCCTCCTCATATCGCTGAACGCATTGGAGAAGTCTAGTTGAGTAATATACTCGAGTCCCTCCATGTTCTCGTCCTCGACGGCATTTCTGATTAGTGCCACGATTGGCTCCGTAGATGTCCCAACACCCTGTTGGCATGCGTTGGTACCGTACGAACCTGTGGCAATCAGGATAGCCTTGCCAATGATTCGCATAAATGCTTCCCGATGGCTATCGGTCGTACGCCTGGTTTCTTGTCTAAGGCCACAGGTCGAGATGCCAGAAGGAACGCCCTGCCGGGAGAAGAGCCTGCTAGGATGTCGTTTGCCTGCTTTACAAGGAAGGCGATAAAGTCTTCTTCGTCTGCTGCTCGGATGATCAGTCGGTTCGACCATCCGGAGGGGCCAGGTGCAGCTTTCGGGTCCTAGGCTTTGATGGCTTCCAGAACATGTTCGGGGCCCGCTGACTTTGGCTTAGACTTAGCTCGTTCTTTGCCAAAAGGCCGGGCGGTCCCAGCTGTTCCATGATTTCCTGTGAGGCGACTGTAGGAGTAGTCTTTGTCAAGGTTCATCAACATATAACCAGACAAAAAAAAGCCAAAATAAATGCCCCATTTAAGGTTCGATATTCCAGCTGAACTGGATCACCGGGAATTGAGCCCGATGCGGGGGTCGAACCCGCAGCCTTAAGATTCCAAATTTTAAGAGTCTTACGCTCTACCGATTGAGCTAACCGGGCGGGGTTGTTGTTGTTGTTGTTGTGTTGTTGTTGTTGTTGTTGTTGTTATATTTATTCTCTTCCTAAACTATTACGAGTGGATTTTCGAGTCCGGTCGTGCCGATTTTTCTGTCTCCGGTATATCTTATCCACTTCCACCCGTATCCTAGTCCGGGTCCGGACTACCCTCCCGGGCTCCATAGGACGCCTTCATGGATACCCCCTGTAACTTCGAAACATCCTCAAACCATTCCCCATAAAAAGACCCACATCATCCAAGCCCTAAGTGGGGCTACCATCCACGTAATCAGGTGACCGCACCATCCGACGCGCCTCCAAGAGGCTGGTGATCGAGTGTCGCGAGAAGAGAAAAATTGGCGTAGTCGAGTCGGGTGCGATGGTAGAGGCACAGCGACAAGACTCCCGCGCCGCGGGTTGGGCTTCCGGAACCTTCAAAAATAGGTTGCCCTTCGAGTATGAGTGTGTCTCCCTGAGCTTTGTAGTGTGTAGTGACTCGGGAGACCAGCGATCGCGAGAGAGTGTGGCGAAAAGGGGGGCGATTGTTGGTGAGAACATCCCTCGAGAGAGGAAAAAGTCGGGCTCAAGGCCTCATACTCGATGCATCAATAAAGACAAGCGTCTAAAAAGATAAAAAGAATGGACAGCAGCATCGGGAATATGTGCTGGTCGCTCTTGAAAACCCACGACGAAGGGGAAAAATTCGTCTTTGGACAAAGGGGGAGGTAACTTGAACTCAAAGTTACCCCCCCGAGGGTTGTAGGAGGGAAGGTTGTTGTTGTTGTGTTGTTGTTGTTGTTGTTGTTGTTATATTTATTCTCTTCCTAAACTATTACGAGTGGATTTTCGAGTCCGGTCGTGCCGATTTTTCTGTCTCCGGTATATCTTATCCACTTCCACCCGTATCCTAGTCCGGGTCCGGACTACCCTCTCGGGCTCCATAGGACGCCTTCATGGATACCCCCTGTAACTTCGAAACATCCTCAAACCATTCCCCATAAAAAAGACCCACATCATCCAAGCCCTAAGTGGGGCTACCATCCACGTAATCAGGTGACCGCACCATCCGACGCGCCTCCAAGAGGCTGGTGATCGAGTGTCGAGAGAAGCAAAAATTGGCGTAGTCGAGTCGGGTGCGATGGTAGAGGCACAGCGACAAGACTCCCGCGCCGCGGGTTGGGCTTCCGGAACCTTCAAAAATAGGTTGCCCTTCGAGTATGAGTGTGTCTCCCTGAGCTTTGTAGTGTGTAGTGACTCGGGAGACCAGCGATCGCGTGAGTGTGGCGAAAAGGGGGGCGATTGTTGGTGAGAACATCTCTCGAGAGAGGAAAAAGTCGGGCTCAAGGCCTCATACTCGATGCATCAATAAAGACAAGTGTCTAAAAAGATAAAAAGAATGGACAGCAGCATTGGGAATATGTGCTGGTCGCTCTTGAAAACCCACGACGAAGGGGAAAAATTCGTCTTTGGACAAAGGGGGAGGTACTCGAACTCAAAGGTACCCCCCCGAGGGTTGTAGGAGGGAAGGTTGTTGTTGTTGTTGTTGTTGTTGTTGTTGTTGTTATATTTATTCTCTTCCTAAACTATTACGAGTGGACAACCTTCCCTCCTACAACCCTCGGGGGGGTACCTTTGAGTTCGAGTACCTCCCCCTCCGTCCAAAGACGAATTTTTCCCCTTCGTCGTGGGTTTTAAGAGCGACCAGCACATATCCCCAATGCTGCTGTCCATTCTCGTTTTCTATTTCGACACTTGTCGTCTTTGAAGCACCGTTTCGTGAGGCCTTGAGCCCGATTTCCCCTCTCGAGGGATGTTCTCACCAACGACCGACCCCGCACCTTTTCGATCGTTGGTCTCCCGAGTCTATCCACTCACCTCAGGGAGCCACACTCACACACGGCGGGCAGCCTTTTGAAGGTTCCGGATGCCCGACCCCGCGGCGCGGGAATCTTGTCGCTGTTGCTTCATCCATAGCACCCGTCTCGATTACGCCAATATTTTCATTCTTACGGCCACGATCACCAGCCTCTTGTTGGCTCACTGAATAGTGGGGATGGTAGCTCCACTTAGGAGTTGGTTTTGTGGATCTGTCTTTTGGGGAATAGTTTTGTGGATGCACTGGTTTTTTTTTTTTTTTTTTTTTTTTGTATTTGTTTTTGCTGCTCATAGTGGAGGTATGGACCACTAGTTCTTCGGGGCTAGGGGACGGTCTCGTCCCGCACATACAAAGCTATTGAGTTT
Source organism: Davidsoniella eucalypti (assembly GCA_004009845.1). Classification (NCBI taxonomy): domain Eukaryota; kingdom Fungi; phylum Ascomycota; class Sordariomycetes; order Microascales; family Ceratocystidaceae; genus Davidsoniella; species Davidsoniella eucalypti. The sequence continues at coordinate 191,450 of RMBW01000067.1, read as the reverse complement.
GTCAAGCGGAAGACGTTAAATATCTGTCCGGTAGCCAATCCGGCGTCGTATGATCTTAGTGATTTAGGTAGACGTTAAATATAATCAAATCAAATCAAATCTATTACGAGTGGATTTTCGAGTCCGGTCGTGCCGATTTTTCTGTCTCCGGTATATCTTATCCACTTCCACCCGTATCCTAGTCCGGGTCCGGACTACCCTCCCGGGCTCCATAGGACGCCTTCATGGATACCCCCTGTAACTTCGAAACATCCTCAAACCATTCCCCAAAAAAGGACCCACATCATCCAAGCCCTAAGTGGGGCTACCATCCACGTAATCAGGTGACCGCACCATCCGACGCGCCTCCAAGAGGCTGGTGATCGAGTGTCGAGAGAAGAAAAAATTGGCGTAGTCGAGTCGGGTGCGATGGTAGAGGCACAGCGACAAGACTCCCGCGCCGCGGGTTGGGCTTCCGGAACCTTCAGAAATAGGTTGCCCTTCGAGTATGAGTGTGTCTCCCTGAGCTTTGTAGCGTGTAGTGACTCGGGAGACCAGCGATCGCGTGAGTGTGGCGAAAAGGGGGGCGATTGTTGGTGAGAACATCCCTCGAGAGAGGAAAAAGTCGGGCTCAAGGCCTCATACTCGATGCATCAATAAAGACAAGCGTCTAAAAAGATAAAAAGAATGGACAGCAGCATCGGGAATATGTGCTGGTCGCTCTTGAAAACCCACGACGAAGGGGAAAAATTCGTCTTTGGACAAAGGGGGAGGTAACTTGAACTCAAAGTTACCCCCCCGAGGGTTGTAGGAGGGAAGGTTGGGGTTGTTGTTGTTGTTGTTGTTGTTGTTGTTATATTTATTCTCTTCCTAAACTATTACGAGTGGATTTTCGAGTCCGGTCGTGCCGATTTTTCTGTCTCCGGTATATCTTATCCACTTCCACCCGTATCCTAGTCCGGGTCCGGACTACCCTCCCGGGTTTCCATAGGACGCCTTCAGGGATACCCCCTGTAACTTCAAAACATCCTCAAACCATTCCCCATAAAAAAGACCCACATCATCCAAGCCCTAAGTGGGGCTACCATCCACGTAATCAGGTGACCGCACCATCCGACGCGCCTCCAAGAGGCTGGTGATCGAGTGAAGGGCGGGGTTTTGATTTATTAAGGGAGTGACGGGAAAGTCTGTAAAGGAACGGCCCGGCTCCGGCCCGGCTCCGGAGCAACGTCGTATGATCTTAGTGATTTAGGTAGACGTTAAATATAATCAAATCAAAACCGGCTCCTGAGCGCACCGGACCACTCGGACTAGTTATCCTTAGCGTTTTATTGCATGCTAACCTATAACTCGCAGACCCACTCTCAGGGCTGCACCGGAAATAGAGTTATCTTGGTCCCAAAGCCGGACTCTGGAAAGCCATAAGAGTTACTTGAATCTACGCCCATCTACAAATATTAATCATCTGGAAGCTGGTTGGAAGATGACGTCAGCCGGCTGTCATGTGGCTCTTTGCGAGAAATGGCCGACACAAAGACTATTGCTACAGACAATGCAGTCCAAGGGGCCATCAAGCATGCTCCTCCCAGTGCAGGCAATCTGTATCTGTGCCTTGACAATTTGGGTGTTGCACAAAGCATCTCCAATATGGCTAGTGAGAATGGAACCACTCAAGAGGCCATCAACAAGATCCCCAGCTTACTTCATGAGTGGAAAGGAGGCACTGAGCGTGTAGAACTAGGGATAGTACCTCTTGGCCTTTCGCTCGGAAACTACACTGGCATGGTCAAATTCTCTCTTCCTCGACGGTGGCCGTTCTTGAAGCTTAGCCCTGTCGAAATCAATGACCATGACTCTCTTTGCTTGGGAATCAAAGAGAACATTCCTAGCCTCCAGATCTCCGTGTTCCACACCATAGTACCTGATTTGCTGCATAATGGGCTTCAGATATTCGTAGTGTTCATCCAGTCTTTCCACAGGTTCTCCAGCATAAGCCATCAAGAGAACATGTCTACAATCATAAAACTGAACCAACAGGCTCTGTTTGATATCAATCTTACCAAGACAGACTGGAATAAACTTTCCCTGGAGATACTTCAGTCTTGCGTAGACATCAATCTCATTCTGAAGCAACCAAAGAGACTCTGTTTCAATTGCTTTGCCAACCAGAGTGTACCCAAATGGATGTGCAGTGACCTTGACTAGATTTCCAATAGCACCATACCGTTTCAACACATAAAGATCATTGTCGAGATTGGTGTCCATCTGAGTCTTGATAGTCTCCAGGAGTTGAGCGACCCCAATGGCATGCTTATTTGAGGCAGTATCTGTGTTTGCCTTTCTGTGAAGTGAAACATTAGGACAATGTTCATCGAGACTCTGGTGATGCACAAGGCTATATAGGCATTGCTGTGTGCAGTATCTCTCTCGGGGAGGTCGTATAGGTAGAGAGCCGGTAGTTCCAGTAGTTTGATGATCTGATGTTGCCGAGCCAGGATTGTTGTTGGTACTACTACTAGTGCTGTTGTCGGGGATATCACTCTGAGATTGATCTCCATAGCGGTCAGGCAGGTAGACGAGTCTGGATTTCCGTTCGGCCTGTGCTTGTTGGCTATCCGTTGGCTGTTCGAGGGACAAAAGTGATAGTGTCAAGATATGGGCAACTGGTGTCTGCTTGATAGAATCGATCTCTCCTTCAATGGCCTTGGGATCTTGGGGACCATCTTTCTGAGTACGGAGTGGTATACTAGATATAGACTCTCGAGGAATAGAAAGATAGTAGGATAATATACTGGGATCATCTTTATCTACATGGAGATAGACAAAACATTCACCAGTTGTGATATATCCATACTGAAGCCCAGAGTTTATCAGATAGTGAAAGATTTGGGTGATAGCATAGGCAGTAAACTGGCAGAACCTGTTGAATGTGCCCTCCTCAGTTTCATCTTTGGTGGGGTTGATCTTTTTCCCCGCAACAAAGTCATAGAAGACAGATGGCTTGGCATTAGATAGATATACAAGAGCCCTCCGGAGAAATGCAGGGGGGATCTTATGGGCAGCCTTGTATTCCACAATAAACAGGTTCCTCTCCGGATCTTTACGACCTTCAAGATTTCTGTATCCCGTCGCAGTAGAATCAGCATCGAAGCGTCGGTTTTGTAAAGATAGCTTGGCTGCAGAACTATCATTTGTAGAAGTAAGAGATCTGGGTCGCTTTTTGCTAGATCTTTCGTTGGGTAGATACAAAGGAGGAGGAGGAGGATGAGGAGGAGGAGGCACAGCATTGCCTGCTACATCTGATGGGTTGTCGGTATCCGAGAGGTCAGAATCTGATGTGCCAGTATTTGAATGGCTGTCATTCGTGGAAACACAAGCTACCCGTATCCTTGGTGGCTGACTAGCTTGGATTGAAGATTCGTTTGCCAATTGAGCAACCGCATAATATCGTGAGTTGACATCGAAAACCACATTTTTGATAGAATCGTATGCTGTTTTCTTGCCGGGTTCTTGATGCTGCAAAAATAGGTTGATGATAGTTTCAACATGGTCCTCAATAGCCAGTCGAGAAAAAAAGACAACATGATCCTCACATGACAATGGCTTTGCCAGCTTTTTCTGGTTGGAAGCAATACTGCTAAAGCTTGGAAATAGCTCTTGTTGGCCGAAGAGAGTATAGAACTGGGTGAACTTTTGTTCATGAATGCTCTCGAAATTTATCCAAGACTTCAAAAGACGCGGATATAGCCGATTATGGACTGGAGTAGGCCCACCAGTTGTATGGTATTCTTGATTGGGCTCTAGTGCCAATGCTTGGTAATTGAGTGAAAAATCGTCGTAAAGAGCTGTTGAGAAATTGGAAAGCACATTGAACTTTTGAGCAGCTTCTTTTGCCAGTCGTTCCTTCTCGGTGCTTGCTTCTGCTGCTTCTCTGGCAAGTCGTTCCTTCTCAGTGTGTGCTTCGGCTGCTTCTCTGGCAAGTCGTTCTTCTTTGGTGAGTGTTTCAGCTGCTTCTCTGGCAAGTTGTTCTTCTTTGGCGAGTGTTTCGGCTGCTTCTCTGGCAAGTTGTTCTTCTTTGATACGTGCATTGGCTTGTGCAAGTTCTTTGGCGTTTTCTTCATTCTTGAGTCGTTCTTTCTCGGCACGTTCTTCGGCTACTTTGACGAGTTCTTTGGCTACTTTGACGAGTTCTTCGGCTTGTGCGAGCTTTTTGGCGTTTTCCTCGTCACGCTGTCGTTGTGCTTCCACTTTATCAGCTTCATTACCCATGATCGGCGAATCGATTTAGAAGTAGAGAAAATAAAAAATAGGTGATATGTAGTTACATAGAAGTGTTGTGGAATGATAGATAGAGAAATTAGGATCAAGTAATCAAAAGTGAAAGGTGCGTTTGGTTGTTGTTGTTGTCATGTCTAAGATGACAAGGTTAGGCAGCAATGTGTTTGCTAGGTTGGGTTTTAGAGATACCTTTGTGGTCATGTGACAATTGCCATACCAAGTGTTTGTCTACTTCCCCCGTGCTCGATAGCAAAACAATAACTTCAAATTGCTTCATTAGTTAGTTATAGGATTTTTTCATATTGTGGTCATTCTCCTTCTACATTACTAAAACATGTTTCAAACCTTCTCTACCTGCAATGACTGAGAGTGGTAGAAGCCATAGGTAAGGTACAGGGTTTTACTGTGGCTAATATCAATATTTACGTAGTAAGCCGAACTAATACTAGTACACAATGTAAGGTGAAGGACAACACTTCTCAACATAGCAAGAACATTTGTTATGGTTTCGTTATATGAGATTCCTGCACTGTTTTCCTTTTTCCTTTTTTCTTTCTTTTTTGTATTTGTTTTTGTTGCTCTTAGTGGTATGGCACTAGTTCTTCTTTTCAGGGGGACGGCGTCGTCCCGCACATACAAAGCTATTGATTGAGTTTGTCGAGCGGAGGGGCACAACGAAGAGGAAGACTCCGGCCGACGAAGACTCCGGCCGACGAGCCGATTGGGGATTGGGGATTCGAGGAGGTTGGATTGCGCAAGCTCTACGACCTGACAATCGTCACGCTTCACGGGGAACACTCCTCAAGGGAAGCAGCTACCATTCTGAACAAGAGTTACAACATTAAGATTGGTAAATGCCCCCCCCTGGAAGCTGGCGAGCAGTTCTACCCCATGGTGTTCTCCCAGGGCGGATCGATGGACCCGAGGTCTGAAACTACGTTCAAGATACTACAACAACGTATGTCAAAAACCACTTCAGCCCGGCTCGCCAGAACCGTGGGCATCCTGATGGCTGAAACCCGAGTTGAAGAGAAGGCCGCATGGGTGACGGCGCAACACTCCCAGTCTGTCCCTTGGACTTGGGGAATCAAGACGAGGACGATTTCGCGGATTGTGAGGAGGGCTTCCTGGCCTGAGGAGCATGTGGATGATGTTTCAATTGGGTGCTGCTTTCTTTTGATGATTCTACAGCTGCGACAAGGTTTTTTCGCTCTTCTTGTTTCCTCTATATTGTTTTTACTGCTTCTTTCTACTATTTTCCTCTACTATTACCTTTCTTTGCTTTGCACTTATGGCTACATTTCAACCTAGTCTTTACACTTTAAAATTGCCAAAACAACTTTAATATACAGGCACAACGTTAAATATATGTCCGGTATCCAATCCGGCGTCGTATGGTCTTAGTGATTCAGGTAGACGTTAAATATAACCGAATCAAATCAACTATCAAAGATATCATCACATTCAATATACATATAATAATGTTTATCTGACAATAAAGTACTCAAATTATACCAAAGTATTAAAAAAGATTCCTCACCGTCATCACGTGATAATCGCCCAACATCAATACCAAGTTCCAGCATTTATTTAGTTTTCTTTTCTTGAATTCTGTTTTAATACCAGCCCTCAAACTTGTCAAGATTCTTCTCAACTCTGATACCCTCGACTTCACCCTTCACACTAAGCAACTTGGTCTTTACCTCTTCAGTTTCATTCCAAGTCTTCTCGAACGCCTGTAGTTTCTCCACCGCGTCTTCCTCTACCAGCACCGAGATCGCATCGTAGCCTCCAGCACCGGGAACAACGCCACCATAGACACCTTCGATCTTTGAAATAGCATCTAGTAGCTTTGTCTGCGACTCGGGTTCGATCGGCATACCGGTCAACTTGGTCATATCACGTAGATATACACGGATATCCTCTACAGCCTGAGGAATGGCCGCCTTATCACCTGAATCGAGGACTTGCGCTAAACGTTCATTTCTCTTGTGAAGCTCATCCCACAGCGCCATCGAGCCGGCTGGGTCTTGTGCACGCCACTTGAATACGCCTTGGACCATGCTGACCGTCTCCGTACCACAAGCCACATCGAACATGCGCAGAACTACGCCCTTGGGCATTGTGTTATACTCTGTCACCGCAACATCCCATTGGCCTGTGACACTGCTCAACAACTTCGTGCCGAATCCTGCCGTGCCGGGCTCCGGTACACATGCGGCATCTAGTGTCTTGGGCGAGAAGCGTCGATATTTGCATGATCCAAAGACGGCTGCGGCTACATCAAAGCCAGAGCCGACCTTCCCCTGTGCTGCGCAGTGGCTGATTTGTGCAACATTGTGTAGAGCCATCTGGTGGCTTGGCTGGGAGAAATCAAGGCTTAGGTAGTACGTGAGAAGAGCCGCCGAAAGGGATGTTACCAGCGCGGCAGACGAGCCCAGACCAGTCTTGTTAGCGCCGCTGATGGGCGTGCCAAAGTTGGCAAATGGACGTGCAGCTTCGGCGGCAGAGAGACCTTGCGTGGAGTAGTAGTTGTTATCGGCCAGAATAATCAGCTTAACCGGTGTGATCTTTGACTCGCCAGCAGCTGCAGCGTTGACGTACGAAAGGACGTAGGTCAAGGTCTTCTCAACAAATGGGTTGCGAGAGATCTTACCATTGCTATAGAAAGTCAGTACATCTAGTCTAGTAGTCACTTAGCTCGTCGATATATCTCAACGGATATGCTTACTGCTCAATCTGCTTCACGGTGGTGCCAGAGTCGTCGCTTCCAACTGCCCACTCAAAGCGCCAGGCAGCATCGACGAACTGGGGGCTCTCAACGATGATGTCATTTGCGCCGAAGCCTTCGACGCCGTCCATCGGCACCACGAGAACATTGATGCGTGCATCTAGGCCAAAGACTAGGCCCGAGTACTTCTGGTCTAGAACTAGGTATCCGCCAGCCAGCAGGACCTTTCCAGGGGCAGAAACAACGCAGGCAGGTTCCATTGTTGGGGTAGATTTCATGAGGCTGTTGAGACGGTGATGTTGACGTGAGGTTGTTTGTATGAGTTGAGGCCTAAAGGAGATTCTGGAGACGATTTCTCAGGATGATTCTCAAAGAGCTGCTTAGCCGCTAAATGGAAAGCTTAAAGGGGAGCTTCAAAAAGCGACGCTAAGTTGGGCGAGAAATTGGCAGAAAGTGGGCCAAGGTGTCCAAAGAACCAAAAGAAAGAAGAACAGTTGACAAATTCCAAGGTTTTGGGGGTAAAAAAAGAGAGGAAAAGGAAGCGATGTTGGAGGACAAAAAGGAAGAGGAGATCATCAATATTGAACAAAGAGCACATAAGACAAATGATAAATATTCGTCAGCCTCATAGATTCCCAAAAAAGAGAAGTTACTAGCTGATCTACTCGAACCAACACAAATTATAAGCAACTACTTTATCTTCTTGTCCATCCATTCCATCCATCTTTGAATGTTGGTTTTGCGTGTTGGAAGGTTCCTATTAGTGGGATAGTTAGAAGATCATTACAGTGTAAATCGCCTCTCATACCCACTGTACTTGTGGTCTAACAACCAACATCTCAGCATCTTAGCATCTTAGTCATCATAAGCTTCACTCATGACAACTCAATAAAGACACAGATATATCACTACTTCTATATTTTCTCTAATATCTACACTGCTATACTAAACATCGAATATTGAATTTTCTCCAGAAAAATGAAAGAAAAAGAAAAAGAGAAAAAAACAGGGGCCATTTGATTTGATTATATTTAATGTCTACCTAAATCACTAAGATCATACGATGCCGGATTGGCTACCGGACATATATTTAAAGTTGTGCCTGTATATTAAAGTTGTTTTGGCAATTTTAAAGTGTAAAGACTAGGTTGAAATGTGGCGATAAGTGCAAAGCAAAGAAAGGTAATAGTAGAGGAAAATAGTAGAAAGAAGCAGTAAAAACAATATAGAGGAAACAAGAAGAGCGAAAAAAACCTTGTCGCATCTGTAGAATCATCAAAAGAAAGCAGCACCCAATTAAAACATCATCCACATGCTCCTCAGGCCAGGAAGCCCTCCTCACTATCCGCGAAATCGTCCACGTCTTGATTCCCCGGGTCCGAGGGACAGACTGGGAGTGTTACGCCGTCACTCATGCGGCCTTCTTGAGCCACACCTCAGGTCACCCAATGGGCCTCAACTCGGGTTTCAGCCATCAGGATGCCCACGGTTCTGGTGAGCCAGGCTGAAGTGGTCTTTGACATACGTTGTTGTAGTATCTTGGAACGTAGTTTCAGACCTCGGGGCCATCGATCCGCCCTGGGAGAACACTATGGGGTAGAACTGCTCGCCAGCTTCCAGGGGGGGGGGGGCATTTACCAATCTTAACATTGTAACTCTTGTTCAGAATGGTAGCTGCTTCCCTCGAGGAGTGTTCCCCCGTGAAGCGTGACGATTGTCAGGTCGTAGAGCTTGCGCAATCCAACCTCCTCGAATCCCCAATCGGCTCGTCGGCCGGAGTCTTCCTCTTCGTTGTGCCCCTCCGCTCGACAAACTCAATCAATAGCTTTGTATGTGCGGGACGACGCCCTGAAAAGAAGAACTAGTGGTCCATACCACTAAGAGCAACAAAAACAAATACAAAAAAGAAAGAAAAAAGGAAAAAGGAAAACAGTGCACGAATCACATATAACGAAACCATAACAAATGTTCTATATCTCAGTGGGCCTGCCATGTTGAGAAGTGTTGTCCTTCACCTTATATTGTGTACTAGTATTAGTTCGGCTTACTAGGTAAATATTGATACCAGCCACAGTAAAACCCTGTACCTTACCTATGCTACATCATGAATAAAATGCTTAAATACGGTTGTATGAAGACCAATAGTTCGGAATTATACCTAACTGGGACACCTAGCCCCGAAGAACTAGTAGTCATATCAAAAATCCAAACATCCCGCTCTAAAAGATCAAGCAAAGCTACTGTGTTTGCTAATTATCCTCCTCTCTATCCCCCCTTCTTCAACCTGGCTTGTTCTACTACTCACAAGCTTCGCAGTTAAGAACGCGACGGTCCAGCCTTCGGGACTCAGAGGCAGGGCGGATAGCGGATATACTTCAACCGTGAGGTGATATAAGATTTGTCAATTTACTTCGCGATGCTTCACATATTGACGTGAACACTATATATTAAGGACCGAGTAGAACAGTCAAAGCCTTGTTATTAGGATATCCAGATATGGGCATTTTTTGCAGTATATTGTTCTATTGGATATATCAAAGTTACTAGCCAAAAGCCCGTTCCCCTTCCGTCTTTCCAATTTTTTGAGGTTGTCGTACGGGGTATATAATATAAATGAAGTCTCCAACCAACTTCCAAGGATCTGAGTAGATAGATAGAAGGTATGCAAGAAAATAAAACAAACATTATATACATGATGATTGATGAAAAATAAAGAGGAGATATGGAAGATATGCCAAAAGAGGCGACTATAGCGTCCAAAGATGTTCCACCTGTTTTTTTCTAGTCGACAAGTTCCAAATCCTAGGCCTCAGCGTTGTTCCCAAAACGCCGTTCTTGCTCAAGCTAAGCGCGACCTTTTGCTGAGTCTACATACCAAGTACACTGCAGTGTTCTCCAAGCTAACATAATCTAGCTAGCGAACAAGCCCAAAGCGACAACAGCATGATTGGCTAACCAATGTTGAACTCACTAGCCGTGTTCATCATCATCATACTCTTCTTGCGTAGCATTCTCTTTGCCGCCGCCATAGCTTCAGCTTCGTCGTCTCCGGCACCATCGCCACCACCAGTAGAATAAGATGAATTAGCAGCAGCAGAGATAGCATTGCTTCCAGTAGCTGCTCCAAAGCCTCCACCACGTCCGCCACCCACGATGCGTTTTGAAGAACCGCCACTTGCCTTGCCTTTGGAAGCCTTTGAAGCCTTAGAAGCCTTACGCTCGATGCCCGCACCAATGCCACTGGGGGCATCACGTAGGCCGAAACTCTTGGCCACGTGACCCAGGTGTAGATTGGTGATGTCGAAGTAGACGCGCTCCTCCTTGACGTGCGTGGCATAGGCACGGATGTGCGACTTGAAGGCGTTGCGACCCAAATCAAGCTGTTCCTTGTTGTTAGGGTCAATCAACCGTTGTTCCAGGTGCAGCTGTAGGTTCTCGGCTTGGCGTGTGTACGCCACTTTTTCGGTCATCTTGGAGTGCGTTTCGGTAGGCAGATCCCAAGGAAGTGACATGGCTTTCCGGAGTACACTGTCGTATAGTTGAGGCTGAGGTGCTGAGCCAGCCTTGAGCAGCTCGACGTAGCCTTCTTCGCTGCCAGGCATGAGGAACAGCGTAGCACGACCACCACGACCAGCTCTGGCTGTACGACCGATTCTGTGGATGTGGTCTTCAACCGAGAAGGCCGGGTCCAGTTCTATGACAATGTCGACGTCGGGAATATCCAGACCACGGGCTGCGACATCGGTCGTCACCAGCAGACTAGGCTGCTTGCACTTGGAAAAGGACTGCAAGGTGGCCGTTCTGACTGACTGCGTTAGAGAACCGTGCATCTTGTGTACTATGATCTTAGGGTTGGCCGCCGAAGTGATGTATGCAGCTTCAGAGACAGTGTCAACTGTGTTCTTGTCGCCGACAGCCTCTTCGCTGCCCTCGATAGCAGGCACAGAGAAGCCTCCGGGTACTGTCTTAGGTTTCCGGAGTAGGTCATAGTGGAAATCAACCGAGTCAGCACACGATATGAACAGAATGGCCTTCATGACCGAGTCCCGGCGCGCAAACATAAACTTGAGGTACGATAGCAGAGTGACCAGACGCAGCTTGGCAGGCACGATCAGGTACGTCTGCTTCAACTGGGCAGGTGCCGCATACGCCTTTCCTCCGACGATCATGTGTTCGCTGGACTCGGCGTCCTTCGGCTCGGGATCGATATTGCCGTTGTCGGGAAGTTCCTTTCCTTCCTCATGGGCCAGCTTCTCCTTCTCCTCGCGTTCGGCATCGAGATCCTCACGTGTAACAGCGATATGGACAGCGTCGCTCAAACTCATCTCTCCCAGACGTTGGACCGTCATCTTGAGCGTAGCAGAGCAAAGCACTGTGACTCTGCGCTTGGGCAGAAGCTCTAGAGACTGGCCGTTGTAGCTGTGGTTGGCCACTTCGGCCTTGCCCAGCATACCGATAATCTTCTTCACATCCTCCTCGAAGCCCATGTCCATGAGCCGATCACCCTCGTCCAGAATCAACCACCGCACCGTGCTAAGCTTCAGCACTTGTGTGTTGGTCAAGTGGTCACTCAGACGACCTGGCGTAGCCACCAAAAAGTTGATGCCCTTCCGTATTCTTGCCTTCTCGGCCTTTTTAGACTCTCCACCGATGATGGCCGAGGCGACAAGCCATGGCGCATTCTTGAGCAATTGCTGCAGCACAGTATGGGTTTGTTTCGCGAGTTCACGGGTGGGCGTCAGCACAATGGCAAAAATGCCCGAGTCTCTCTGAATCTTTTGGCCTTTGCTCAGAGCCAGTACCCGGTGTACTATAGGCAGCAGGTAGGCTAAAGTCTTACCGGAACCGGTCTGGGCTTGTATGAAGGCATCGTCTTCGGTGTCAATCATTAAGGGGATGGTCTTCTTCTGGATAGCCGTCGGGTGAGAGAGTTCCATCTTGCTGAGGTCGCGCACTACTCGTTCGGACAAGCCCAAAGCAGCGAACGACGCCGCAGGGCCGGTGAGCGGAGCATTGGTAGGCTCAGCAGGCTCGACATTCCTAGCGGGCTCTTCGTCAAAGTTGGTGATGTGCTTGGGATTGGATGAGAATAGGCTCGATGTTACGTGTTTTCCTGTGGCTACCGGGTGTCTTTTTGGGCCATTGTTGTTGTTTTTTGGTGTTGATTGTGTCGTCGAAGATTGTGTGTTGTTGGACCGTTGCTTCTTTGCCGGTCTATCGTCGTCGTCGTCACTATCGAGGTTTGGCGGTCTCGCCTCGGAACTTTCAGGCTCTTTGCGCTTAGCAGAAGTATCTCTTGATCCGTCTTGACTTTGGCGAGCTGTTTTCTGGGCGCGGACTCGATCTCTCCAACGACCGCCCTGGAATTTGACTGTTTTCTTAGCCGGCAGCTCGCCAATCTCGAAATTGACGAGGATTCCGTCGTCGGCCATGGTTTTCTTTTTCGCCTGGATTATATATCCGATAGAACAATAGTATAACAAAGAATAGACAATTTTTTTAGTCCAAACTAGCGACAAGATCGTGGCGTAGAATTGATGATGATGGTAATTAAGACTATTCGGCCTGCTAGATGAGGAAAAAAAAAATCTTGTTTAGACCCGATCGAAATATTTCCTTATCTTATCGCCGCAAACTCTATTTAAAAGAGAGACTACTTAATTTCGAATGGGGCTCCAGATTTGACGTCACAATACAATATGGAGGTTAGGGTTAGTCTGAGATGTGAAATTCAATCCCTTCTCGACTAGTAAGACATTTTTCACCACGAAATTGAACAAAGACTAGGCACACAAGACAAGTCAAACTATTTGTTTTCAAGGCCATTGTAAACATGGTTTGGTATATTTCCAAGGAAAAAAAGAAAAAAAAAGCAAGCTGGACAAATCAGCAGAAAATAGGAGCAAAAAATCCCCAACTAGGGGAATATGAAAAGCAAAATAACAAAAAAAAACCCACCGTTTGAGACACTCCAAATCCAAATCCAAAATCCACAGCCTAAGCTGTACGCGCGCCTTTGCACGTACTTCAACAAAGAAGGTAAGAAAAGCCAGGCCAGATTCTTTGGAAAAAAGATGGCCAACCCAAGACCGTTCAGATGCAGCCAATCAAGAGATATCTTGAAGGCTGCCTCAGCCTGAACACAACCTCCCTCTAGGAAAAGAGGGCTAGATGATATATAGAAGAAGAGTGAAAGAAAAAAAGAAATAACGCCTATCGCAGCACAAAGGAGTATCCTAAAAGAAAAAGAAAAAGAAGAATAAAATTCCCAAATGGGACACAGCCGCACTTTACAAGGTGCAAAGTACGCAGGGCTTTTATGCGGCTGGTCAAAAATAGAAGCAAAATGCAATAATGCAGAATTCATGTCATCTTCGTGAGAAACAAAGGGAATGAGAGAACAAATGAAATCCAAAAGATAAGGGATTCGCAGGAAAAAAAAAACAAGTCGTAAGCACCAGATTCAACATGGGCCCGTTCCATTGGTTCATGGGAGGAGAAATGCCAGACTCTTCTGCAGGTTAAAACGTAGGAGCAATTGGTAGGCCGTATAGAGTAGCGAATAGGCGTGGCCGAGCCAGAGAAAAAGACAAGAAATAAGCCTTGCGCCATGCTACACTAGATGGTGGGTGGATGCGAATGTACAATAGTAGTCAGCCCAGTAAATAGTCTAGATCGCTATGTCGTTATAATGGCGGCCACAAATAGTTCGTCAGCGGCTTGGAGGTACGTATTGCTAAGGTTCTGGCCTGGCTTAGCTTGACCTAGCCATGGCTTTGGCTTCTGCTATATGCAGTACCAGCTATATGCAGTACGAGTTGACGCCGCTGTCGTTTGTCGTCATCGTGGGGGGGATCGATAGGCGGGCTCTTTTTGTGTTCTTTCTTTTTTTTGGTTTATAGCTTCTTTTTCTGTCGGGCGCATGCGTCATGCGCCATGTCGATTCTGGGTCGTTCGTTTATTCGGTTGGCCAGTAGAGGTGCATGGAAGGAGCAGCGCTTCTGCAGGTCTTCTTTTTCTTTCTGCAGTCATGGTAGCAATACGGGAGGGCCAGTTGAATCGACCATGGCGCATAGCACATCTAACCCTTTGTAGGCAGGAAGACAGAAGAAAAAGAGGAAAGAGCAGCAGAAGACAAAAGAGAGAGAGAGAGAGAGAGGGGGGACGAGACAATCGAGATACTAGCGACGACTGCATATGTAGTGGCACAATAGACTCAGGCACGCACACTGACGCTCATAGGCACTGAACTCAAAGTGCCAGTAAGAGCGGCGTTCTTTATTGAGATGCATCTAACAGCGAGAAGATGGGTTAGACTTGTGTGATTCGAGGGGCTCAAGGGTATCATCTTACTCTTCTTCGGAGAATCCAGGCAGGGCGAAGTTGTCTTTGCGGAAGTCAAAAGGCGCAGACTAAGAGCAAAAAGCAATGTTAGCGACGGCTTCAGAGAAAATAGACGGAATAACACTACATGGCGGGGTGCTTACAATCTGGATGGCGGTCTTGGTGGGCTTCTTGCGTCTGATGCGCAGAGCACTCTGCAGACGCAGGCAGAAGTTCTTGAAGTTGTTGTTTGCGATAGAGGCCGACATGATGGGTATAAGTGTGTATATAGAAAGGAAAAGGAAGAATAAAAAGGGTCAAGGTGGGTGGATGTCAGGCTTGGGTTGGTTGGTGTATGGACAAAGAAAGAAGAGGTCAAGAAGGCAAGGCAGTCTAGTGGGGGGTGACAGACTAGAAATAGAAAGGAAGAAGGGAATAGCAAAAGCAGGCAAAGAGCAGTTAAAGAAGTTTCCAGGACGGAAGAGGGAGGCACAGGGTTGAGAATGCGCCGGGTGGAGAGCGGACACTTTAGCAGCGGCTTCAGGAATAGAAACTAGAGCCAGAGACTAGAGTATCCAGGCAGATCAAAGACTCGAGACAAGGAAGTCGGGGCACTAGTGTCAAGCACAGCCAGACCAGGTCAAAAGGTCAGGTCAGGTCAGAAAAGTGTCGGATCGAGACAAGGCCGGCCAGTAAGAAAGGAGAGGCGGTGGTGTTGGGAAAGAAAGGCAAGAATAACAGAGGTCAAAAGGGACCTTTGGCGGCCTTCTTGTTCCGGGGATTTGCTGGATGCAAGTTGGTGCAGTGGATGCAGACACAGAATGTCGCACACAGGCACAAGCTAGAAGCAGACACAAGCGCTGCAGCAGGTCGTTATGCAGAAAGACGGCAGAAGCGACGGCAGGACTGGATAGGCCGAGACGTGGTCCGTACGTTTATGGGCGAAGAGGGCCTGGTATAGCGGATGGAGAAGGTCGAGTAGAGAAAATAGACGATGGATTCGGCGACGGACAAAAGAATGAGATATCGGAATAGAGAAAAGAGCGTGGCGGTGGGAAAAATAAAAGAACAAAAACGAGGGCCGGATTTTGCGAAGCAGTGTGCTTGTAGTAAAAGAGATGTGGAATGGGAATAAATGAATGACGAAGCCGCTGAAGTTGAAACAGGTAAAAAAATAAAAATAAAAAAATAAAAATAAACAAGAATATGACAAAAAGTAAAGAGCGCCGAAAAAGGTGTGGGTGTAATAAAAGAGCGTGGTAGTGCCTACAGCAGTGCTTATAAGAAATGCTGATACATAATAGCAAATGCTACTATGGCCGACTAAGGGAAGGAAGAGGAAAAGAAAAAAGAAAGGAGGCGTTGTTTGTGTGGGAAGAGAGAAAAAGAATTAATAAATATATAAATAAATAAACAGAAAAGAGGGCGCAAAATCACAGCAAAAATCTGCCTTCGTGAGAAGAGTAACAATTGTCACGATAATGACAGCAAGAAGCTCTTCACCAAGCAAAGATGAAGAAGAACAAAAGAAGAAAGAGAACCGATTCTAGTCCGGGCAGGAGATGGTCTAAAAGAAATTTGCAGTGTATTGAAATTCAACGAGGCCACAATACAAATTTAAAAGAAATATTAAAAAACGTCTGTGGGCACGCTGGCGGACTTTTGGCCATCTGTCTATGAGACAGAGACATACAATCTAGCAGATTATCCGAGATTATAGTGGCCAAGACAAAAAGCTAAGATGTTTACTATAGGAAGCACAACGGCCAGCAGAACGAGAAATCAACTTGTCGAGAAAGAGTTCCATTCAATGTTTATCGAGTTCGTGATGATGCGTAACAAACAATAAGCAAGTCATTAGCTCGTAATTTCAAAAGACAGGCCTGCAGAGCAATAAAAACCCACCCAAGCCAGGGCAAGACGTTACCTAGAACAACCAGACAGGCCGGGATGCAGGCCGGCTGCTCTACAGCCAACCAAGAGAATACCAGAATTACAGACAGAACGCCCTTTCTTCGCTTTCTGGTTCCTGAATAACACTTTTGCGACTCTGTCAAGGCTATCGTCTGCCTCATTCCCACTGCCGCTCCTCTCTAGACTAGCAAGTCGCACTGTAACTTGCACTGTAACTTGCACTGCCCTTCAGGGGGCGTAGCCTCTGTGCCACTGGCACCGACTGCTGTAGCACCTGGTAGCGTAGCACTAGCTGTGAATACTGACTGTTAGCAATTCCAACCAGCTGTGTGGTGCCACTATACGCGCCTTGGTTTCTTCCAAGTCTCCGAAAACTATGTATCTGTACTTCTGAATAGAAGACTAGAAAGAGAGACTAAAATTATATCTGCACATCAAACCCCGGATCCTCGGCTCATTCAAAGGACCACTAGCCTGGCCAAGTTTACCATTCTCCGCCTGCAAAACACTTGTAAACCCAAGGAACCAAGGAGTCCCGCCCCTGTGATATCATGCATCTATCTTGTCCTAGTGTCCTGGTGTCCTGGTGTCCTGGATTTTCTCGTACTATAATGTGCTGTAGGGGATGAGAGACAAAAAGACCGGGCTAGCTGTCACAGTAAATAAGTAAATTCACAGACTCTTCACAGCCGCTCACACGCTATTTCATCGTATCCTTCATAGCGTTATTAGCATAATCATGCATTGGCCCAAAGATGGACCAAGTCTGGCTCATAGAGTTCAAAAGAAGGAAGCCTCGAAGAAGAAGCAGGACTCGGACTTGAGAATAAAGACTCGATGTCCGATCTTTTTGTCTTCTACAAACAAGTATGGAGGTAGTCTTGTCTTCTAGCTTTGTCTTCTAGCTTTGTCTCCTCGGTTGGGTGGACGGACCAGATCGTTCTTCTTGGTCTCTTGCTCTATATTTTGTTTCCCTTGCTTGGCATCTTGCTGTGTCATGAGAATTGTACTACCGTAGACAGTTACAAATATTGGTCTAATTTGCATCGTATCTCAATATCTGAACATTTATTGCCCCGTTTCTTCCAAATCAACTACCACATATATATGTATGTTCATACCTCAGGACAAATCGGCGACAAAAATACAATCACTTCAGCTATGCGATACGCCTTGTGCTTACTAACCCATAGCCCATCTAAGACATCAACAAATGAATGACAACAGAACATGCTAACAATAGACCGAAAAGGAAACATAAGCCATCACCGCCTTTTGTGTTTCTTCCATGTGGTCTCGAACGAATCTCTGCACAGTCTGTCTATACCCCGATCTCTTGCAATCTTACATACATACTGCATCTTTATACATGGAATCTCATGCCACATCATGTTCTCCGATCCCGTTCCGTCCAAGTCCAGCCGCTTCTATTGTTTCTTCTGTTTCGAGTTTGGTCAGCCTTGAGACAAGTCGAGCTGACTCGAGGCTTTCTGTTGATACATAAACATCAAACATAACAAATAATATTCCCCGGTCTCACTGACTGTTCATACTATATCCGTACTATAGCTTTAGCTTTTACATGCTTACACTGCCATTGCACAGTTGACTCTGTTTTTTTACTCACTGCGCGGCAGAAGGACTCTATTTGAAACAACATGTTTTAGAGTTGCTGGCGAATCAAGTGGCGCCGCCCATTTCTAAGCATATCTGTACTGTATGCGAGTACACAGGCATGCTGGCAATCAATCAGCCCATACCCTTAGCTACAAACCTAGCCTCCCAGAGCCTAAGCTCACCCTCTCTTGCAAGGGAAGTGTAAATAAAGCCATCTTTTAGTTGCTAACAATACGGATCTCCTGAGTCCTGCTTAATCGTCTCTTTTTCTGTAGCCCGTAGTATCCATGACTACTATGTAAAGAACCCTGCCTTTTTTTTTTCCTAGACTAGTATGCTGGTTACTAAGCTGATGAGTGAGGATCACTGGCTGGAGAATGGACAATGCGCCTACATCCGCCGATCATATAACTTTTAAAGCCAAATACATCTGTAAGTTGCACCATAAGAACAACTAAACTCACCAAGTCCGGATTTCAGCACGCCAAGCAAACAAACAATCCTCTTAGTCTTGATCGACTCACTATAATAATTGTCATGCTCTCCTCTCCAGTATGACCACAGCTTGGCTGGCTGAACATATATGTACTATCAGCTGTATTTTGATATGACGGCCGCCCAATAATTTCCTATATGAGCAAAAAATAAGGACGACAGCCTTCTCCAAGCATCGCTAAAAACAAAACGGCTCAGACTCCTGGCACTATAACGATTGACTAGACGTGCTATAAGAGAAAACAAGCTTACACCGCTTTCCGTATTCGACACACCGCCTCCATATTTGACATCCCCTTAAAAAAATATGCTTGAACACACCACTACTTTGATATTTTGAAAATAAATAGACTGACAAACTGAAAAACTGAATCTTCTGATTAACTGTTTTCTTCTTTGCCTGTCTGTACTTTTATACTTCATGGTTGACCAGCAGAATAGAAAGAAATGATTTTGAAGGCACCACTTTACTCTGCATTGCATTCAAGATATCTTGGTTGATAGATCAATAGAAATTCAACCTTGAATCTCACTATTCATAGTCCTCCTATAGGTCCACAAGATTAGTTATAGGTAACAAATGTTTTACACCTTTTTTGGAATTATCCAAGTCAGATTTTTGTTCTGACATGTTTTATTTTTTGTTCTTGATTTTCATTTAAAAAAAACCCTTTATAAAAAATAGAGGGGCAGTTTTCCAAAGTTACGGCAGAAAAAAAAAAGATTTCCTAATTGGGACAAGCGAGTTTTCTCTCATAGTACCGACTAACCGCACAGACTCTCTCTTTCTCTCGTGTTGTTCTGACTTGCTCGGCTGGCTGCTAGGCGGCTTGAGATGAGATGGGGAGGGGCCGTGATCCCTGGACCATCTACGTAAAGGCTGTTCAGCGAGATTGAATTATTTTCTCAGTCAGACAAGCCTGGAATAAAATGGATGATGTTTTACATGAATATTCCTAGTTAGGCATTCTTGACGAAAAAAAAGATTTTTTTTTTAATTCTTGTTTGTCTCTGTTCTCTGCGCCCCAAACGTTTGTACGTCCGACTTGTCAGGATCTCTTTTTGCAGAGACGGATAGAAGCAGCATCACACAAGAATAGATTGCTATCATGCTGATATTTATATAAGTAGAACATACAGATGCACAATTATACTGTAGTCGCACAGACCAGATCGAGGTCCTGCTTGCTGGGCTGCCCGCCTTCGTGTTTGCTCGTCGCTTTTCCGTGTCGTCATGCAAGCAAGCAAGCAAAGAAGGCAAAATAAAAACCAAGTCATCCCATTTTCTCTATGTGCCTATATGTGCCTATATGTGCCTACTTATATTGTATACAACCGAACCTGTTTGTCTTTGTCATGGCCGCGCCATATTAGCCTCACTCACCCTCTTCGCTGTTTCCTCCACCTCTTCTAGCTTCTGGCTTCTTGTTCTTGCTATTATCGTTGCATCTCAAACCCCGCAAGCTGCAGCGCAAGCCTTCCGCTTAATACGCGTTCAGTTCCAAACAACAAGTAAGCAAACCCAGTACCAGTAATTAACTGTCAGCTATAAGTATCATGTACTACTAGTGGCAAGGCACAACTGATCAACTCGGCTACAAACAACGTATTTGCATACAACCCCTCAGTCAGTTTAACACAATGCCCTCTGCTATTCTTTGCCTCTCTTTCCTTCTCTCACTCTTCATACTATGCTTCAAAGTTCGCCCAGCGCACTGGCGCGGGATCAGACCGACGCAAACAATTGCGCAAGCAGCCAAGCCGGCAAGTACCAAAGCTTTCATTCTTCCCTTGTTGATTTTCTCTTCATGGGTAAACCAAAGGGTAGGCTTGAAAAGAGGAAACCGAATAAAATAGAATAGCACAAGAGTTGCTCATCTCTGCAAAATAAAAATAAATTTCATGCTTGATCTACTTGATTCTTCGCTGAAGACGATCACAAGGGTTTGACGTGCAAGGGTTAACTTCACACCTGAACCTGGACTTTGGCTTAGACCCTTCATTGCGATAGGATATTGTGTCAGAAGCACTACACCTACTACCTTAGGGATTTCATACTCTTTCCGGAATAATAATACTTTGGGAACTAGATACAATGCTAAAAGCATACCAAGTGGAAAAGAAATCCTCGGCGCATAGGAAGCACTGCTTTGTAGTGCTAAGGTTTCAACGCACCGCCCGACGATTAGGCATTCTGTCGCATTCTGAGGCACTAATTCCGAGAGCGGAGTCCTTGTATTTCCTATTTCCTCCTCTATGGAATGAGACATGGAGATCAGCAATTTAGTGTATTTGGGATGGATGATTATGATGTTATTGTACGGATATCTGCTACTTCTGTGCTGCGCTCTAAAATTGGCAGTTTCCCGGCCCGTGGAGTACAACAAACCGGGCTTCACGTAATTTCCATCACTAAGTTATCCCGCCACCAGGAAAAGCCATACAATACATAGAAATAACCTTAGTTAGTACAAAGTCCATATATGTAGTAATACATTACAGTAATTGCAATTCCGTTCTGTACGCAATTGCGGCGCCAGTCTGGCCGGCACCTTATCTTAGTGACCTTCTTATCTCAACCGGCTAGAGCGCCCCTCCTGCCCTTCCTGAATCGTCGTTGTTGCTGTCGCTGTCGCTATCTGTCGCTGCACTTTATGGCGGGGTTCTTGCAGCTAACAGAGTAACTGCCCGTACAAGAGCTCCCTTGGTGGGGCAAATCATTATCTCACCACCCAATCCCACAATTCTGCTGCTACTGGCCGGTCAAGGTAACTGCCGATATTAGGACAGATGACGGATCGACGACCTGTTTGTTGGTTTCCCGGTCCGCGGAGATTCTAACCGTGAGTTTTACATCCTCCGTCACACAATAAAAAGTCCCAAGAGAGCTATTCATCTCTCTTTCCCCATCTCCATATCCGTTTTCATTGCCATTTTTCTATCATCGCGTTCCAGACCAGGTTTCATTGGGTAAGATCTACTCATCTCATACACGGTGTCTTGTGGCGCCGCCTCTTTGATGAGTCCTTGCACGACAGTTCCTCTAACAAAACACACTCTTTAGCCTATATTTCTGCCGGTTATTTGTCCCTCCCATCCAAGTTTACCTGTATACCGCCGCTAATAAACACCGTCCATCTTTTTTGTGTAAATCATGGTGTCTGAGACTATCACCACCATCTCCCCGGTGACCAACGAGCCCATCGTCACACGCACAGGCGTTTCCGACGTTGAGCTGGCCAGCCTTCCTGAAGTTGCTACTGAAGCTTTCAAGACATGGAGCAAGACAACGCTGGCCCAGCGCCAGGCTATCGTGAAGGATGCTCTGAAGATTCTGGCTGCTAAGCGCGAGGAGCTGGGTGCTGAGCTGACTGCCCAGATGGGACGCCCCATCACTTATACACCCAAGGAGGTTGACACTGCCATCATGCGCTCAGAGTACCTGCTCAAGATCAGCGAAGATGTCCTCAAGGACACACCCGGTGATGCTCAGGATGGCTTCAAGAGATATATCCGCAAGGTGCCCGTTGGCCCTGTGCTGATCATCTTTGCCTGGAACGTAAGTCTTACTGTTGCTATGGTTGTCATTGTTGCACAAAGGAGGCAGAAGAGGAAACAAAAAGAAAAGGACCGGAGTTTCTGGGTTTTTGTTCCCTTTGGTTCTTCGCTTCGGTTCGATGTGATGTTTCCACGTTATTCCCTCAGAAAAAAAATCACCGAGTCAGATCGTCCTCCCTGGATTGTGTTTTGGATGGTTCTCCCTTTACCTCATCTCGCACTTTCCCTCCCTCCCTCTGCTTACTAGAATTGTATTTCCTATGTTGCTTCAATAGTCCGTCCTATCTTACTCAGGCAGAATTACGTTCTATAGGGTGAACTATTAGTGTAACAACCTTCACCTGGCGTTATGAATTACTGCGAGTTGAAATTGCCCCGAGTCTATACTAACAACCATTCTTACTACTAGTATCCCTACCTGATTCTAGTCAACGCCTTAATTCCTGCCCTTCTGGCTGGTAACACTGTTATCCTCAAGCCCTCTCCACAGACACCTACTGTGGTAGAACATGTGGCTAGCGCCTTTGAACAGGCCGGCCTCCCCAAGGGCGTCCTGCAGTATTTCCACTGCGGCTCACCTACACTAATTGAGACAATTGTGCGCAATCCCAAGGTGGCACTAGTGTGCTTCACCGGCTCCGTAGCTGGTGGCTTGGCTGTGCAAAAAGCCGGCTCCGACCGCATTGTCAACGTTGGTCTAGAGCTTGGTGGCAAAGACCCCGCCTATGTGCGTGACGATGTTGATATTGCCTGGGCAGCGGAGGAGATTGTTGACGGTGCTGTGTTCAACTCGGGCCAGAGCTGCTGCTCTATTGAGCGTGTGTATGTTGCTGAGAGCGTACATGATGCCTTTGTAGAGGCGGTTCAGAAAGTCCTAGCTGGATATAAGCTAGGCGACCCGACAGATTCCGGTACCCATCTTGGTCCTGTTGTCTCTAAGCGATCTAAGGAGGCGATTAAGTCGCACATCCAGGACGCTATTGCCAAGGGCGCCGTTGATGCCACGCCAAGCAACACGTCATTCGAGAGCACACCGGCCGCGGGCAACTATGTCAAGCCGACACTGCTGACTGGCATCACACATGACATGACGGTCATGACGGAGGAGACTTTCGGGCCGGTCATTCCCGTCATGAAGGTGAAGAATGATGAGGAGGCAGTCAAGTATATGAACGACAGTGAGTTCGGTTTGACAGCGAGTATCTGGACCAAGGATGTTGCCAAGGGCCACAAACTGGCAGACGACGTCGAAGCCGGGACTGTCTTTGTTAACCGTTGTGATTATCCTAGCCCGGTAAGTACACTCATATCAGTTTCTTTGAGAGTGCCATATGTTTTATATACTAACAAGTTGCTTGTGATCTAGGATCTGGCATGGACTGGCTGGAAGAACTCGGGCAAGGGCCAGACTCTGAGTCGTTATGGCTTTGATCAGTTCTTCAAGCTGAAGAGCTATCACATCAAGGACTACCCGAAATAAATGGGTAGGTCACATGTATAATAAGTCTATCAGTGAAATATATATGTACAACATATACATATTATTGCTCTGTCTCAATGTTATAACCTACAAGGCAGATCAAAAGACTTGAATCGACAGATGTACCCCATCGATATATACTCCCCGGTAAAGATCCTGTCGAAAAATATTCGGCTTATCCGTTTATTCATTTATGAATTCTCAACGTCTACCTATTGTTTTGGCAATTTTTTGGTGTAAAGACTAGGTTGAAATATAGCGATAAGTGCAAAGCAAAGAAGGGTAATAGTAGAGGGAAATAGTAGAAAGAAGCAGTAAAAACAATATAGAGGAAACAAGAAGAGCGAAAAAAAAAGAAAAAAACATTGTCACAGCTGTAGAATCATCAAAAGAAAGCAGCACCCAATCGAAATATCGTTCACATGCTCTTCAGGCCAGGAAGCCCTCCTCACTATCCGCGAAATCGTCCTCGTCTTGATTCCCCAAGTCCAAGGGACAGACTGGGAGTGTTGCGCCGTCACCCATGCGGCCTTCTTGAGCCACACCTCGGGTCACCCAATGGGCCTCAACTCGGGTTTCAGCCATCAGGATGCCCACGGTTCTGGCGAGCCAGGCTGAAGTGGTCTTTGACATACGTTGTTGTAGTATCTTGAATGTAGTTTTAGATTTCGGGTCCATCGATCTGCCCTGGGAGAACACCATGGGGTAGAACTGCTCGCCAGCTTCTAGGGGGGGGCATTTACCAATCTCAACGTTGTAACTCTTGTTCAGAATGGTAGCTGCTTCCCTTGAGGAGTGTTCCCCGTGAAGCGTGACGATTGTCAGGTCGTAGAGCTTGCGCAATCCAACCTCCTCGAATCCCCAATCCCCAATCGGCTCGTCGGCCGGAGTCTTCGTCGGCCGGAGTCTTCCTCTTCGTTGTGCCCCTCCGCTCGACAAACTCAATCAATAGCTTTGTATGTGCGGGACGACGCCGTCCCCCTGAAAAGAAGAACTAGTGGTCCATACCTCCACTAATGAGCAACAAAAACAAATACAAAAAAGAAAGAAAAAAGGAAAAAGGAAAACAGTGCACGAATCTCATATAACGAAACCATAACAAATGTTCTATATCTCAGTGGCCTGCTATGTTGAGAAGTGTTGTCTTTCACCTTACATTGTGTACTAGTATTAGTTCGGCTTACTACGTAAATATTGATATTAGCCACAGTAAAACCCTGTACTACCTATGGCTTCTACCACTCTCAGTCATTGCAGGTAGAGAAGGTTTGAAACATGTTTTAGTAATGTAGAAGGAGAATGACCACCTTTTTATAGAAAATATGAAAAAATCCTATAACTAACTAATGAAGCAATTTGAAGTTATTGTTTTGTTATCGAGCACGGGGGAAGTAGACAAACACTTGGTATGGCAATTGTCACATGACCACAAAGGTATCTCTAAAACCCAACCTAGCAAACACATTGCTGCCTAACCTTGTCATCTTAGACATGACAACAACAACAACCAAACGCACCTTTCACTTCTGATTACTTGATCCTAATTTCTCTATCTATCATTCCACAACACTTCTATGTAACTACATATCACCTATTTTTTATTTTCTCTACTCCCAAATCGATTCGCTGATCATGGGTAATGAAGCTGATAAAGTGGAAGCACAACGACAGCGCGACGAGGAAAACGCCAAAAAGCTCGCACAAGCCGAAGAACTCGTCAAAGTAGCCAAAGAACTCGTCAAAGTAGCCGAAGAACGCGCCGAGAAAGAACGATTCAAGAATGAAGAAAACGCCAAAGAACTTGCACAAGCCAATGCACGTATCAAAGAAGAACAACTTGCCAGAGAAGCAGCCGAAACACTCGCCAAAGAAGAACGACTTGCCAGAGAAGCAGCCGAAACACTCGCCAAAGAAGAACAACTTGCCAGAGAAGCAGCTGAAACACTCGCCAAAGAAGAACGACTTGCCAGAGAAGCAGCAGAAGCACGCACCGAGAAGGAACGACTGGCAAAAGAGAAGGAACGACTGGCAAAAGAAGCTGCTCAAAAGTTCAATGTGCTTTCCAATTTCTCAACAGCTCTTTACGACGATTTTTCACTCAATTACCAAGCATTGGCACTGGAGCCCAATCAAGAATACCATACAACTGGTGGGCCTACTCCAGTCCATAATCGGCTATATCCGCGTCTTTTGAAGTCTTGGATAAATTTCGAGAGCATTCATGAACAAAAGTTCACCCAGTTCTATACTCTCTTCGGCCAACAAGAGCTATTTCCAAGCTTTAGCAGTATTGCTTCCAACCAGAAAAAGCTGGCAAAGCCATTGTCATGTGAGGATCATGTTGTCTTTTTTTCTCGACTGGCTATTGAGGACCATGTTGAAACTATCATCAACCTATTTTTGCAGCATCAAGAACCCGGCAAGAAAACAGCATACGATTCTATCAAAAATGTGGTTTTCGATGTCAACTCACGATATTATGCGGTTGCTCAATTGGCAAACGAATCTTCAATCCAAGCTAGTCAGCCACCAAGGATACGGGTAGCTTGTGTTTCCACGAATGACAGCCATTCAAATACTGGCACATCAGATTCTGACCTCTCGGATACCGACAACCCATCAGATGTAGCAGGCAATGCTGTGCCTCCTCCTCCTCCTCCTCCTCCTCCTTTGTATCTACCCAACGAAAGATCTAGCAAAAAGCGACCCAGATCTCTTACTTCTACAAATGATAGTTCTGCAGCCAAGCTATCTTTACAAAACCGACGCTTCGATGCTGATTCTACTGCGACGGGATACAGAAATCTTGAAGGTCGTAAAGATCCGGAGAGGAACCTGTTTATTGTGGAATACAAGGCTGCCCATAAGATCCCCCCTGCATTTCTCCGGAGGGCTCTTGTATATCTATCTAATGCCAAGCCATCTGTCTTCTATGACTTTGTTGCGGGGAAAAAGATCAACCCCACCAAAGAGGAAACTGAGGAGGGCACATTCAACAGGTTCTGCCAGTTTACTGCCTATGCTATCACCCAAATCTTTCACTATCTGATAAACTCTGGGCTTCAGTATGGATATATCACAACTGGTGAATGTTTTGTCTATCTCCATGTAGATAAAGATGATCCCAGTAAATTATCCTACTATCTTTCTATTCCTGGAGAGTCTATATCTAGTATACCACTCCGTACTCAGAAAGACGGTCCCCAAGATCCCAAGGCCATTGAAGGAGAGATCAATTCTATCAAGCAGACACCAGTTGCCCATATCTTGACACTATCACTTTTGTCCCTCGAACAGCCAACGGATAGCCAACAAGCACAGGCCGAACGGAAATCCAGACTCGTCTACCTGCCTGACCGCTATGGAGATCAATCTCAGAGTGATATCCCCGACAACAGCACTAGTAGTAGTACCAACAACAATCCTGGCTCGGCAACATCAGATCATCAAACTACTGGAACTACCGGCTCTCTACCTATACGACCTCCCCGAGAGAGATACTGCACACAGCAATGCCTATATAGCCTTGTGCATCACCAGAGTCTTGATGAACATTGTCCTAATGTTTCACTTCACAGAAAGGCAAACGCAGATACTGCCTCAAATAAGCATGCCATTGGGGTCGCTCAACTCCTGGAGACTATCAAGACTCAGATGGATACCAATCTCGACAATGATCTTTATGTGTTGAAACGATATGGTGCTATTGGAAATCTAGTCAAGGTCACTGCACATCCATTTGGGTACACTCTGGTTGGCAAAGCAATTGAAACAGAGTCTCTTTGGTTGCTTCAGAATGAGATTGATGTCTATGCAAGACTGAAGTATCTCCAGGGAAAGTTTATTCCAGTCTGTCTTGGTAAGATTGATATCAAACAGAGCCTGTTGGTTCAGTTTTATGATTGTAGACATGTTCTCTTGATGGCTTATGCTGGAGAACCTGTGGAAAGACTGGATGAACACTACGAATATCTGAAGCCCATTATGCAGCAAATCAGGTACTATGGTGTGGAACACGGAGATCTGGAGGCTAGGAATGTTCTCTTTGATTCCCAAGCAAAGAGAGTCATGGTCATTGATTTCGACAGGGCTAAGCTTCAAGAACGGCCACCGTCGAGGAAGAGAGAATTTGACCATGCCAGTGTAGTTTCCGAGCGAAAGGCCAAGAGGTACTATCCTATGCAAACTCGAATGACTGTAGAGTGAGGGTCTGTTTTTTATGTGTTTGTTAGGGGTTTTTATAGACATTTTAGTAGTATCATAATACAAGGTTGTCAACTATATTTCCACATGTGATAGAATATCCATCCTCGTAGTTTCTACCACCCACAGTTTGTGTCAATAACTACATCATGAATAAAATGCTAAATACGGTTGTATGAAGACCAATAGTTCGGAATTATACCTAACTGGGACACCTAGCCCCGAAGAACTAGTAGTCCCATACTTCCACTAGGAGCAGCAAAAAAAAAATACAAACAAATATAGAACAATAAGTTAAATAAAACATGAAAAATAGAAACAAAAACCACACCAAATCCTCCTCAGTCATGGGCTCTGTAGTGCCGCCATTTCACCTCTAGTCTCTTGGCAAGAAGCTCTCTTTCCAAAGTATCTCTTTGACAAAGCTAGTCTGGAGTGGCACAGTGGGCAGTTTCTTTCCACATCCGTATGCTAGAAATGCTAGAAACGGCCATGGTACTCCGCAAAGTCGCTGTAGATCTGTGCTGACCTTTAAACCAGTCCACCTTGTAGACAGTCTTTGTTTCAAAACGAACCCCAAGGTGCTTTCTCGGCTCGCACTCCACTATCCATGACTTGAAGTCAGCATTCAGATGTGCGTTTTTCCATCTGTGGGCGGAAGCAAGGGGCATATGGTCACGGTCGAGGTCCACAAGCTTAGTATTGCTCGTACACCCTTGTTTCGCCAACTTGTCAACTAGCTCGTTGCAAGGAACATTAGTGTGCTCTGGGACCCATCTGATGCCTCTGATCGCTAGCTCTACACGCTCTGTGCCTCCTTTCCACTCATGGAGTAAGCTTCGGATCTTGTTGACAGCCTCTTGAGAAGTTCCATTCCTACCCGCCATATTGGAGATGCGTTGTGCAACACCCAAATTGTCAAGGCACAGATATAGACTGCCTGCATCGGGAGGAGCATGCTTGATGGCCGCTTGGACTGCATTGTCCGCAGCAATAGCCTCTGTGTCGGCCACTTCTCGTAAAGAGCCACATGACCCTAGACCTTCACACAGTTTGATGCCCTCATAAAAGACTGCCCAGCCAGCCCCTGTCCTGCCCTTCTCATCGCGAGAACCATCGGAGTAAACCCATAACTTTTTCGGGTCTGCCTCAGCCACCTCTTTCAAATGATGTTTGGCGGCTTCTTCTTTGTCTAGTTGCGGTGGCAGACAGTCACGGGGGCCCTTTTCTTCTGGGAAGAGTCTGTTTGACTCTTTAATCGGCGCCGGGAGCAATTCCTTATACACATTGATGTGTCCTTCTATCTCTGTGATGCACAGCGGGTGCCGGGAGTCTACCGTGGAAGCCCGAATGGCGGCGGCTCTATCGAGGTCCTTCAGTATCATCTCCATGTTTGGGAACGAGGAGAGGATGTGCAAAAGCCTAGTTGGCGTGGTACAGTATACTGGCAGTGCGGCCCTCAGGGCAGCTCTCAAAGTTACCTCTAGCCTTTCTTTCCCTGTAGCCTGCATGAAGGGAGACCAGGTGGATGAAGCATAGGTCAGTTGGGGGAGCGCGTAACTCTTTTCAGGGTTCCATTAATGGTGTCCACATTATCTGAAAATTTCTTAGATGAGACCGCAACGAGGCCATCATCAGCGTAGGCCAGACGCCAGACTACCCCATGTAAGTTCGTCATGTCTTGATTTCTAAGCCTTTGAACTAGTCTACCCCGTTTCACGGTGTCGAAGGCACCCTTAATGTCGTAGGTGACAAAAGAGGTTATCTCTCCATACTTAGATCGTCCCTTAATCTTGTCTGCCAGCAGCGGTGTGAGGTCCGTAGCTGCCCTTCTTGGTACTGCGCTAGCATATGTGCGGGGGATGATCTCTAGTTCAATGGCTTGTGCCGCCAGTCTTCGTGCTACAATTCTCTCGAGTCCCTTTCCCAGAGTTGAGAGAAGTGAGATCAGTCTGTAGCTTCTTGGGAGCGATTTGTCACGGCCTGGCTTTGGTATGACCACCAGGCAGGCCGCTTTGGAGACCTTGGGGTGCCAGCCAACTTCCAGACAGCCTCGGAAAAGTGCTGTCACTTTTGGCCCTAAGACCTTCCATGCCAACTTCTAGGCACTGTTGGGGATGCCGTTTTGCCCAGGGGCTGTGTTTCCCGGTTTGAAGATAGTGTTTCTGACTTCCGATTCAGTCAGCCCCTCAAGTTCTCGTGTGGGCCTAGCTACTTGGGTTTCTCCCCTGCATGAAACTTCTTCTTCTGCCTCCTCTGCTTGGGTGTGTGTGTCCAAGAGGAGCAGCGCCTTTTCCTCAGATGTGAACGTTGTCCCACTGTTTG
The DNA here is from genome assembly GCA_004009845.1 of Davidsoniella eucalypti. Lineage (NCBI taxonomy): Eukaryota > Fungi > Ascomycota > Sordariomycetes > Microascales > Ceratocystidaceae > Davidsoniella > Davidsoniella eucalypti. Next base: position 161,547 of record RMBW01000067.1, on the reverse strand, counting down.
AAGTCAGAGGTGGTATGCAGTATGATGCTCTGGCACGAGTCCAATTCAATGCCTTGAACACATCTCCCGGCTCGTTGATGGCTTCGATGTTCCGTTACCACATTTCCTGCCTAGCTTTTCGTACCTCTCGGTGAAAGGCTTTGCTTGGCCTTGTACAGCTCGAAGGGCACTTGTGTGGTTTGTTCTCCAAGCAACTTTCGCTCGTCGTGCCTCTCCGACTGTGGCTTTGCAGACATCGTTCCACCAGCGCTTCCCATCGCCCCTACTGGCAGTCTTTGGGGTTGACTCATCGAGAACTCGGACTAGTGCTTGAGTGATCCTTTGAGCTTCTTCGTCCAGCTCCTCCGAGGTTGTCAGTTGTCCAGATGTGAGGCTGGCAGATTCTTTTTCGCAAGCTTTAAGGAAGAGCTCCTTGTCTACCTTGTCCATCCTGTATCTCACAGCACGAATAGATGTTTGGGGAAGTGTACCGGCCACTGTTGTAAGGAGTATTTCGTGGTCTATCCAAGATTTGCTATGGTGTTATGGTGTTACTATCTCGCGGTGGTATGACCCACATGTTCTGGACATGAGTAGCCGGCTGACGTCATCTTCCAACCAGCTTCCAGATGATTAATATTTGTAGATGAGCGTAGATTCAAGTAACTCTTATGGCTTTCCAGAGTCCGGCTTTGGGGCCAAGATAACTCTATTTCCCGTGCAGCCCTGAGAGTGGGTCTGCGGGTTATAGGTTAGCATGCAATAAAACGCTAAGAATAACTAGTCCGAGTGGTCCGGTGCGCTCCGGAGCCGGTTTTGATTTGATTATATTTAACGTCTACCTAAATCACTAAGATCATACGACGTTGCTCCGGAGCCGGGCCTTGATTTGATTTGATTTGATTATATTTAACGTCTACCTAAATCACTAAGATCATACGACGCCGGATTGGCTACCGGACAGATATTTAACGTCTTCCGCTTGACAAACTCAATAGCTTTGTATGTGCGGGACGAGACCGTCCCCTAGCCCCGAAGAACTAGTGGTCCATACCTCCACTATGAGCAGCAAAAACAAATACAAAAAAAAAAAAAAAAAAAAAAAAAAAAAACTGTGCATCCACAAAACTATTCCCCAAAAGACAGATCCACAAAACCAACTCCTAAGTCCGGAGCCGGGCCGGAGCCGGGCCGTTCCTTTACAGACTTTCCCGTCACTCCCTTAATAAATCAAAACCCCGCCCGGTTAGCTCAATCGGTAGAGCGTAAGACTCTTAAAATTTGGAATCTTAAGGCTGCGGGTTCGACCCCCGCATCGGGCTCAATTCCCGGTGATCCAGTTCAGCTGGAATATCGAACCTTAAATGGGGCATTTATTTTTGCTTTTTTTGTCTGGTTATATGTTGATGAACCTTGACAAAGACTCAACTCCTGCAGTCGCCTCGCAGAAAATCTTGGAACAGCTGGGGCCGCCCGGCCTTTTGGCAAAGAACGAGCTAAGTCTAAGCCAAAGTCAGCGGGCCCCGAACATGTTCTAGAAGCCATCAAAGCCTGGGACCCGAAAGCTGCACCTGGCCCCTCCGGGGCCGAACCGACTGATCATCCGAGCAGCAGACGAGGAAGACTTTATCTCCTTCCTTGTAAAGCAGGCAAACGACATCCTAGCAGGCTCTTCTCCCGGCAGGGCGTTCCTTCTGGCATCTCGACCTGTGGCCTTAGACAAGAAACCAGGCGTACGACCAATAGCCGTCGGGAAGCATTTATTCGAATCATTGGCAAGGCTATCCTGATCGCCACAGGTTCGTACGGTACCAACCCATGCCAACAGGGTGTTGGGACATCTACGGAGCCAATCGTGGCACTAATCAGAAATGCCGTCGAGGACGAGAACACGGAGGGACACGAGTATATTACTCAACTAGACTTCTCTAATGCGTTCAACAACATGAGCAGGAGGAGGATGGCAGACTCCGTGCGAGAGTACAGGAAGGATCTCTTGGGGGCAACGGCATGGGCATACGAAGACCCGACCATCCTCATTACAAACGACGGTAACAGGTTTGTATCCGCTGAAGGAGTTCGGCGTGTTCGGTCCACTGTTCTTCAGCTTGGGGATGAGAAAGTTCGTAGAGAAGCTGAAGGAGACACTGGGACCAGAGGTTGCCCATGAGCTTGGGGGGGATGGGTATCTCTTCCTATCTAGAGCAGGCCTTTGCCGTCTTTCCTGCCGCAACAGCTCAGGCTCTCCGCCAGTCAGGAATCCTGTGCGACCTGGAACCCCACTTCCGGCACAATGAAGAAGACTCTGACTCAGATTCGAGACTTGAACAATCCCATCTTCATCTCTGTGCTTCAGTAAGATCTTTTGTTGTCTAATTTGTCTTGTTCGAGTGCCTGTTGGCTCGTTGCCGTCATCGGCATCTACCTCCGGCTAACTCCCGGGCTGACGGCCGAGCTTCCTTGTATAGCTTACGGTAAGCCCCGAAACACCAAGTCAATCCGATATGGTCTAGGGGCTAGGATATCTCGCTCTCACCGAGAAGGCCGGGGTTCGATTCCCCGTATCGGAGAAAACTGTCTTGCTATCAGCCGGCGAGAGGCTATACATTTTTTCCCTACTTTTCCGTGATTTCCCCATTATCACGCATAACCAAAGTCTATAACTACAAATGTGACGGCGCAGGCCTAAAAAGCCACAAGAGTTGGGTAAGTGCTATCATTTCATAAATTGAAGATGACTACCACAAACCAGGCCTCTGCAAGTTTGACTGTCTATACTTTTGGACGCATTGGAGTGCACAATGTTGTCTTAACTTTCTTAGCATCTGGTGGTCAAACACAGGCGGCCGTAGCTACTAGTAGTATGCCGCGAGACTTCCCTATATCCTGCGGCTCATGCTTTTGGTGGGAATGGGTGCTCGACCAGAACACATCCATCAACAAGAATTCCCTTTCCCTACCTGTGACTCTGGTCCTAAAGAGTGGGAATCTCCTAGACCAACACGAGACGACGACAATCCGCAGGCACATCATGGCATCCTTGCATCTGGAGGCTCCGTAATGCTAGATGCAATTCGACGTGACCAACTGCAGAAAGAGATCGGGGATGGCTAGCATAATTTAGATGATTGTATTACTCATCAGCAAAATAAAAAAAGATCAAACGGACAAATCCATTTGCAATCCTGATCTCGGAGTACCTTCGGGAGTTGAGGAGGATCATCGTCAAGTCATGGTTTCTATCATTTCTCAGATCGAAAAAAATACGGTCAAAGAAAGCGGGACAAGAGACAAGACAAAAAACTACATATGTTTTATTTTTTTTCTAAACAGCATGCCTATTATCTATGTGATTCGAAGAGCCAAAAATAAACAAGTCGATTGTTTTTTTTTTTTTTTTTTTTGGTTGTAGAAAAGGACAGCAAGGCGCTTATTGGTGGAGTTGAATTCGCGATCATCTTAGATTGATATATGAGATTTTACCAGTCACAGTTTGTGCATTTGTGGCTTTTTTGCCATCTTGAACTAATGCTAACTAACCCTATGGGTTATGATCACAATACTGCTGAACATATGTAGGTACAGTTCTCTTTTCGTGTCTTTTGCCACAATTCAATTCAAGATACATGTTACATACGAAGACTATACGCTAACACACCATTAGTCTAGAAGATTTCCCGATTTACTTATATAAGTCACGTAGCATATACCTGTTCTCTTCTTTTTGTTTCTCTAATTTGTTATTGTCGTTGTTTTCTCCGTTCGCTTGTATTGAAGCGAGCCTTATATTCATTTTTTTTCACTCATATACATAGCCACATAAATGTAGATGTGGATTGACTATTTTCAGTACAGCGGTGAAGGAAATGTGGCAACGAACGGCTCGTCTAAGTGGTGTCTTGTCTGATAGAATTTTACATGCATTTGTACTTTTATAGCGAATTGATGCCGCGTATTTTTCGTTTCTGGTTCTTTGAACGTTAGTTGGTGGCCTAAAGCCGGATTGGTGCCTCAGAAAATCATGAAAAAATTGCAGAAAACGGACTTACATATCAGTAACTAGGATATGTATTACTACCCAAGCATTACATATGTAACATCTGTATTGATTTACAACCCATGAGATGATTTTTCCGTTCCGGTTTAGCCCTAACTCCATGTCAGCCGCCTGGAAAAAGAAAAAAAAGAGAAAAAAGAAGAAGCCCTGTTTTAATCCGTACAAAACTAGATGACGCAAGTTCGCCTAAATCGTTTGTGTTCAGAGCAATGACGAGCCGTTGATTCTATTTCTGTTTCTATTTCTATGATGTGGAAAAAACAAAGAGCGTATATAAAATCTCAAAGTTTTGTTCATCTCGTTTACGATATTTGTTGATGCCTTTGAAGAAAAACCAACGATAGGCGACTATTAGAACAATAAAGTCCAAGCTTTTTTTTTTCTCCTTTGTATTTTGCCAATATTTTAGAATTATTATCATTCGTTCACCACTCCTCGTGTGAGAGCACGGCAGGTCAAAGTTTGATAACTAGCCCTCTGTTTACTGGGATCCCATCAAATCAGTTGATAACATAGATGAAATCATCTAAAGCTGACTTGACGGACTAACGGACCTACGAAGAAGAAGTATCTTACTTGGCCTTCAAGAAAATAAACAAGTTGAAGAGATAGTCGTATTATGTAGTTATCTCCAAGAAAACACGATATGAGGTGTGCTGCCATTCGCTGTTATGGGACTATATTGTAGTATTTTCTCTCATCCTCAGAAATCTCTGTATAAATATGAACTCTATTGACAAAGTTATATAACTACATATATCTATACATATATGGAACGTTGTCTGAGCGTTGTTCGGCTCCGGGCTGTATCGACATCATACCCTTATGGTAAACCCTAACTAGTAATCGGTTCTAAAAGATAAATCCATCAAAAACCTTCGTTCATGACTCGGACTTCTGGGTTGATAAAACAAGAAACTTTGAGTCACTTGAATGAACTCGGTCAATTGGTCGTGAGATCCCGAGGCATAGATGACATCCTATTATTTGTATATATACGCATATAGGAAGACTGGGCTTTCGCAAGCGTATTATTGATCCCTTGAATCTTGGCTCAATATTTAGTGCTAGATATCGGATCGAGCCAGAGAAACCATAGATGCTACATATACATTAATATAATACATATATTCTGGGGTAGCATTTGAAGTATGATAAGTGAAGGGCCCCCAAGGCCACAATGGGCGGTAGCGAAAAGAAGCAATAAAACTGAGCAAAAGGAAAGAAAAGATGACATTAATGGGATGGTATAAACCACATTTGTACATTGTATAACAACATATGGCGGTATCCATATACAGGATGGACGACTGATTTTGGGTATCTGTCTGACGTGAGCTTATCTACCTGTTATTGGTATCAAATGGTTGGTACAAGAAATCTTTCCCCACCAAGGGGAATGTTTGTAGTATTATAGTTGCAGGAGTTCAGACCTTATAGCCGCCTAGCCATCCATCCGGAAATCCGCTTGGCTGTAGCTTTTCATGCTCTGCTCCGGTGATCCGCGAGCCAAGTACTCTGTAGACTTTGTAGATAATGGCACTATCATTTTGGAGAAGAGGAGTCCCAGCTATGTGCTTGATATATTGATACTTAGTAGCTGTAGTTGTGTATGCCTTTGATTTGTGTCTGGAACGATGCAACTCGTACGGCAAGATATCTGCCGATCCCGTGAAGTTCGATAGTAAGCCGAACAGAAAGAATAGTCAATGCAGAAACGCCCCTTGCGTCAAGCTGCCACCTGACAGATGAATATATATTGCTGATACAACATATCAGCCACTTGTTATCTATCGTCAGATGGATTCGCGTTTATGTGTGCACTGTAGATATGTAGATTGCGGGGTTCTGAGAGTATATGAATACAGCATCATCAAGACTGGTGTAAATCATGACTGATAACGAGTAGGTCATGGATATAGAACTGCCAGCCTTGTTGTACCGAATATCTGCGAAGCTAAAAGAACGGATAAAAAACGACTCGAAGGACAACGCGGCTTTGCTGGGATATTTACCGGTGCTCGTTCTGCTGGGGAAATTAAGGTGAGCAGGATGCCGAGATAGGCCAATGACACCCGAAAGTAAAAATTCGTTGAGAATAAAGAAGAACGGCGAAGAAGTCAAAGATAGACGAAATCTATAGAATGGGCTATTGCGACATTTCTTTCTCGGCTGCTCATAGCGAGACTAATGCCAGCCTTTTGTTTATTCTTTTACCTGCCATCTTTAATTGAGAGCAGGCAAGAGGAAGAAAACAAAGACGTCACAGCGCTCAGTGAAGGGGAAAAAACATGCTTGTTCATTAATTTCTCTAAGCTGAGGTTTCCATTCACAGTCAAATAAGAAAAATAAGAGAAAAAAGGCACACGCACATTCTTTGGAATAAGCACACAAAATCATTTCCGAAGTCTGCCGAAAAATATAAAATAAATAATAAACCCTGCTTTTTTTTTCATTAAGAAATGTTTGTTAAGCCTGTCACATAAAAGACGCGCAAAATTCCTAACAAGACAAGAGCGACGAATTTGACTGAGTCAATCTTGGTTGTTGCCCTAGCAAGATATAACAAAACACGGAAAAAAAAAACTTTTCTTCCTTCCGTTTCTCCCCGTCCGCCGTCTCCGACCCTAGTAAAGTAGAAAAAAAAAACAAAGAAGCAAGATATGTTAGCTGTAGTGGTGATTGATTTTGGTCTAGACTGATTTCTATGAAGAAGAAGGGAAAAAGAAGGCAGCTTTGCTAGTACGAGTTGAATGAGCTAAAAGTTGACTGCTAAAGCCGAAGCTATTATAAATCGCTGTGAGCTAGAGAAAAAGCCGCCGTAATTAGAGCCGCTATTTTTTCTTCTTCTTTATTTTCTTAGCGTGTCGTATCTTCTAGCGACTTCTTTGTCTAGAGGACCCGGTGTAGTTAGTACTTAAATGGATGTGTAAGCAGGGTTTGATACACGTCTAGCAAACAACACCGCCTAATTCTGCCGTAAAGACTTTACTTGTTGCTGTTTGTTTTGCTGCTGTGGGCTCCACTTGTGTCCCAACTGGGTTAAAATTGACAAACAAAAAAATATGGGAAACAAAAAAAAAAAAAAAAAAAAAAAAAACACCAGAGCGGCAGAACTGGATCCTTGAAGGAGTCACTTATGCATCCACTGCAGCGCTATGAAGGGCGCTGAAGCTCCAGGCGCTACAGGGGCCCTTTGCTGCGCTACAGCGCTGTAGTCGCCTGTAAGCACCCGCCTGGAACGTATCTGGCCTGCATTACCGGGAACAAGCGCTTCTCGTTTGTTCTTATGCTGCCCTCCTCCTCTCCCCTGCTCTCGATATTTTTTTCTCTTCTCTTCTCCTTCTGCTCTGCTCTGTTCATATCTGTTGCATTCACCTGCTTCTCATCGCCAGACCGGTCTACTCGAGTCTTCCAGTCCTTCGTTCAGAAAGGGACTGTTCTCACCGTCGTTCTTTAACCCACCGCCCCTCCGCCCCTTCAATTGAACAAGCGCGCTCGTTTGACGGCTAGCCAAGCTGTCAAATGAACCTGCATCTCAGCTTCCAATTCTCTTAACCTGTAAGTCGTTCATAAGTGTACAGGCATTCATAACTCGGAGAAACACAGCTGGACAACCATGTTGATACTAACGCCTCCCACCCTCGCAGTCCTCCTTCTCCAGCATTGGTCTCGTCTAAATGCCTACCATCTACTCCTCCCTCTACCAACAGTTCATCCGCCAAGGATTATCAAAGTCTGTTACTCACGGCTACGCGCAGAGTGTCATCGCCGCCACCCATCCGCATCTTCTCAACTCGCAGAACCGGCCCTCGTTTGCCAAGCGGAGTAGCAACCGCATCAGCCGCCTCCACACTCTCCAGCTCAAGAACGCCTTCCACACCGAGCGCCACACCACCGGACTCGCTGCCGCCCATGACCACTTCCATGACCGAGGCCTAGGCCATGGCGGGCTAGACGCCTACTTCGAGGCCCTGAAGCAGCAGCGGGACGAGGCCGCCGAAGAGCCCACCGAGGATGCCCTCGAGGAATGGACTCAGTTCGAGTTCCAGAAGCGCATCGAGTGGAAGCCCACGCCGGCTGCCATCTTGCTGGGTGACGCCCGTCCCGGCCATGACAACGAATGTGCCATTCTGGACGAGAACGATGACGACGTTCACACTCCGCCCGGCCGCTACACTCCGGCCGACGAGGCTGCCCTGGCCCACATTGACGCAGCCCTCCACAAAGAACTGGAGGCTCGCCAAAGGCAGGACCAGGAGTCGCTGGGTGACGTCTCTGACCACTCGGCCGTAGCCTCTCGTGCCGCCTCTGTCGGTGTCCCTTCATATACACACACTCCTGCTGTGCCGCGGACCCGCTCGCCCGTGCGTGCCCCTCAAATACAGCCGCCAGTAGTAGACCACCAGGCTGTCGCCTATGCCGACCATCTCATGAGCCTGTCCAAGGCCGGCCGCTACCCCGAGATCCCCGCTGTCTTCGAGGCCATGCTGGTCGCCCAGATCCGCCCTCTGGCTAGTGCCTACAACGCCCTGCTGATGGCTGCCATGCACATCCCCTCTGACAGAAGTGAGGTGCTGTCCAAGTCTCTCGAGGTATACGCTGATATGCTGCGCCGCCGCGTGGCTCCCGATAGCGACACCTACGACATCCTAGTTGGCCTGCTCGCTACTCGGTCCCTGGAAATCAGCACCAAGAAGTCTCAGCTAGAGACCAAGCGCGTGCGCTTTGGTGGCATGGAAGAGGCTGGCAAGTTCATGTTCGCCTCGCAAGAGCTCGAGGACGCCATTCTCTCCGAGGATGACCGTCTTGACTTTGCCATTAAGCTTTTCACCGAGTCCATTCGCACCCAGCGCGCTGCCTACTCGTCCGAGACTTACAACCAGCTCATCTCGGCCTGCGCTACCACTGGCCGCCTATCAGACATGCTCAAGGCTTTCGAGTACATGGAGACGCAGAATGTCACGCCCTACGCCGACATGTTCCCTCTCATGATCACTGCCTACGGCTCATCGGGCGACTTGAGGAGCGCTGTCGAATGCTACAACGAGTACAAGCAGCTGGCCATCCGCTGTGATGATGGCCAGGAGTCCTTGGTTGGTCGTTTCGACGCAGAGGTCTATGCCTCCGTCATCTACAGCTACATCGTGGCCGACAAGTCTGACAATGCCATAACTTTCTACAAGAAAATCGTCGAGCTCCACGGAGCCGACAGTGCTGCTATTCAAGAAGCACTTGTGAACCTGGGCTTGGTCAAGGCCTGCATCGACCGTGGCATGTACGACAAGGCCCTCGAGTGGGCTCAGAGTCTCAAGTCGTCTGTTCGTGCCGAGGCCATGGCCAAGGTTGCCACTGCCGCTGCCGACAACAACAAATGGAACGCCGCCATAGCTGCCTTTGAAAACATCACCAGCAACTATGCCGACATTGCCACCCCCGCGGCTGCTATGCTCGCCCTGAGTGTGCGATCTGGCGAGGTCTCGTCCGCTATCAAGTTCTGGAACACGCTGTGCCGTCCAGACATCCAACCTACTGCGGATATGATCGAGCCCACCGTCATGTTTGCCGTGGCCATGATAGGCTCTGGCCAGGTCGCTGAAGGCCTAACTCAGTCGGAGATCATGTTTGAGCGTATCAAGGCGTTGAACAGCGATAATCTCGCCAACCTGGTCGACCAGATCGACGAGGGCATTCACTTCATTACGCAATACATGCAGTCTCGCAACATTGTCGATTCTCGCGATACTCGGTCTGTTTCCGCCCTGACTAGCGCCCCTTCTTTCACTACTGCGCCCACCACAGTCTCTAACTTGGAGGATACCTCCGACCCTTATGCCCATAACACCGATTACAAGGGTTCCACTCTCATTTCGGACGAGTTGGAGGGCACTCATGGTCGCAAGGGTTCCCGTCTTGCTGATGCCATGACTCGTTTCCGGAACATGCGTCGTGCCGGCCGTCACCCCCGCTACATTACGTATGCTAAGCTGATTGCTGCCGCGTCACGTGAGGGCAGCATGGGCATGTGTCTTGAGATTCTTGGCATGGCTCATAGCGATGTCCCGCTACAGCCTCAATATGCCGTTGTCCGCTACGGATGGTCTTCGATCCTTGATGCTATGATTGGCGCGTCGTTGAACATTGGTGATCGCGTGGCTGCCGAGGAGTACCACCAGCAGTTGCTGGAGATTGGTGCTACTCCCTCAGCCAACACCTACGGCCTGTATATCACGACCCTGAAGGAGTCAATCAAGACTTTTGATGAGGCGTCCGAGGCTGTCAAGATCTTCTTGCGTGCCAAGACCGAGGGTGTCGAGCCCAGCTCGTTCCTTTACAACGCCCTGATTGGAAAGCTTGGCAAGGCCCGTCGTATCGATGACTGCTTGCTGTACTTTTCTGAGATGCGTGCCCTCGGCATCAAGCCGACGTCGGTGACGTACGGAACCATTGTTAACGCCCTGTGCCGTGTGAGTGACGAGAGGTTTGCCGAAGAGCTGTTCGACGAGATGGAGTCTATGCCCAACTACAAGGCCAGACCTGCCCCATACAACAGCATGATGCAGTTCTTTCTGACCACCAAGCACGACAAGGCCAAGGTTCTGGCATACTACAAGCGCATGCAGGCCAAGGGAATCGCGCCTACTTCGCACACATACAAGCTCCTCATCGACACCCACGCCACGCTCGACCCGCTAGACTTCTCCTCTGCCCAGGCCGTTCTGAACGAGATGCGGGCCGCTGGTATGAAGCCTGAGCCGATCCACTACGCATCGCTAATCCACGCCCGCGGCTGCGTGATGCACGACGTCAGCGGCGCACGTGCCGTCTTCGACGCCGTCCTCGCAGACCGTAGCGTACCAGTCAACGCCAGTCTCTTCCAAGCTCTCTTCGAGGGTCTCGTGGCCAACCACCGCGTCGCCGATACCGAGCAACTGCTGGGCATGATGCGTCGTCGTAATGTCGAGTTGACTCCGTATATTGCCAACACGTTGATTCATGGCTGGGCTGTGGCTGGTAAGATTGAGCGTGCCCATGCTATTTTCGAGGCTATTGGCCGGGAAAACCGGGAGCCGAGCACGTATGAGGCTATGGCTCGCGCTTACCTGGCGTCTGATCAGCGGGAAAACGCTAATGCCATCGTCATGGAGATGTTGAGCCGTGGATATCCTAGTGCCGTCAACAACAAGGTGCTAGAACTCCTCAACTAAAAATCACGGTCTTTTTCTCAAAAGCCAACATCGTCTTTCTACTTATAACTTCATCTTTATCATTCTTTTTTTCTTCTTTTTTTTTTAGTATGGCTCTCTTTTTAAGGAGGCATCTACGACAAACTTGGCTCTTCCAGTTACTTTTCTAGTTAATTAGTTTGAGACTTGTTGATGATACCCTTTCTATGTTATATCTTTCTCTTCTATTCACTTCTTTTTTATTCGGGGGGGGGCAGGGTAACATTTGCATCTTGTTTTTTTTCTTCTTTTATTTTTCACCACGGCGTTCGGGGCTCTCAAAAAAAAATGGAAAAAGGGAAAACGGCTCATGGGAAAAACGGACCTGTTATTTGATAATTCCATTGTTCATGTTTATGTTTGTTTTAATGTTTCATTTTTATTTTTTATTCATGGGTCTTGATGTTTTTTTGGGCGATTTTAAAACATAACGTTTTCCTATCTTTTTTTTTTTTGGTCTATCATTTCATTTATTTCATGATTTTTTTTTTTCTTGTTCTAGCGAGTCTCCCGACCGGCCGTGGAAGCCAAACAAACCCAACTCTCAACTCTTCCATCTATTTATTATTATGATTATTACTACATTATCTTTTATTTTATTTTGCATCTTATCTCCTTTATTCACGCCCAAAGAAAACAGATATTATTTTGTCAGCATGGTTTGTTATATCATGAAAAAAAAAGGCAATGACGGTTATGAATGACTCTTTATTATCTTTGTTTTCGGGCGGAATAACAACAAATCAATACATAAACTACTATAATCATTGTCTTTTCTTATCGTTAAGTGAAATGCTGTACTAATGATTTATTGCCTCAAGGTTATGTTGCCACTTCGTGTAACTCGAGCTCAACCCATAACGACAGCTGACTGTAAGCTGTCTTTGTATCTACATATTCCAAATATCCTTCCATCTTTTCTCGTTTGTTCCTAGTGGGCCATCCAACCGACCAAATCTCGCTTCGAGGCCTGAATTTGCTTCGGGAAGACACATCCACTCCCGCACAGAATCTGGCACTTCCTCACGAATATGGCTGATACAGATCATGGCCTGATGTGCCTGTAGTCCCGCCAGTAACTTGCCAATACCGCTATCTGGGCCATCGCGCAGTAGCCGCATGCACTTATCACGCACCGTATCGTCCATGCCGCTAAAGGCCTCGTCTAGCACGACGATGTCTGGATTCTTGACGACGGCACGGAGAAGCAGGGCCACGCGCTGAGCACTGAAGGAAACTTGACCGAGAATATAGTCATCAGCCCATGCCGTGCTCGAGTTTTCGTCGATCGTCGTGACTGCCGTTGCTTCAGGATTGAGTTCCTTTTCAAAGGCACGCAGGGCCGCATCGATCTTTTCAGCCGCACCGGGGGGCAGCTTCGCTCGCGCACGGAAAGTCGGAGCCCAGGCATTTGCAATGGTCTGCCTTAAAGTCAACGTGCGGGGCATATGCTGGTGAACTTCGGGGCTGGAATGACCGATACGAGCCTGAATATCCCAAAAGGTCAGGGCTGGGACACCGGGCTCGGGAAGCCGCGAGCGCTCAAAAAGGCGGATGGGTAGAGAATATGCCTGTGGATGATCAGAGCAGAGCAGCGAAACGACAGTGGTCTTACCAGACCCGTTGGGCCCGAAGACGGCCCAGCGCTCGCCTTGACGCACCGTCCAGTGAAGACCAGCAGGCCAGTTTCCGAGGGCCGTCTTGTCGCCGTAGCGAACCTTGCAGCCCTGCATTTCAACTAATGGCTTGCCCTTGACAGGTGCGGCGGCTTTCTCTACCGCGCTGTCTACAATAGGCACAGCAGCAGAGGCATGCGAGGAAGTTTTTCCCAGGACAGACTCCTTTTCGCCGACAGCGGCGATGCGGCAGTCGTCCTTTAGTAGAACCAGGTGCGTGATCCAGTTGGGAATGGGGTCTTGCGGGCGGTTAGTCAAGATAAGACGCGGGCTTGCACGGGCAGCGAGCGAGTGAAGAAGCGGGCTAAGAGAGCGAGTAGTTGGCGGATCGAGACCCATGAAGGGCTCATCAAGAAGCAAAACCTCCGGCCTCGTAAGTAGAGCCCGGGCAATGCGAGAGCGGCGCCCTTGGCCATTACTCAGGAAGGCCACGGGGATCTCCAGAAGGGGCTCCAGATGTAGATCGCGGACGACACGGTCAAACAAGTCCTGTGGAATAGACCCGTCTTCGTGGATCTGCGGCAGCGGGTTAAGCTCCGTGTTACCTAACAGATAGTCACGTAGCGAGAAGTCAGTCTCTTCGCGCCGACTCTCGTAGCGCGCCGAGAGATAGGCTGATGTAGTTACCCCAGATGACAACGAACCGCCGGTATCGGCGTCGAATCCCACATACTGGATAGCATTGGCCGGCGTACGCAGACGGTCAGGCACAGCGTCTGTAGATAGATACGGAAAACTGCGGGCCGTCGGCGGCTCGGCAATCAAGCGGCCTCGGAGGGCCTGTAGGAGCGTGGTTTTGCCCGACAGAGACGGGCCGACAACGGCCCAGTTCTTGCCCGGCGCAGAGTCTAGAGTGAAGGTTAAGCGAGGAAATAGTGCCGGGTTGGGCTTCGTCGTATGAGAGGCCGGATGGTGGCGGAAAAACGTGCCGTTGGTGATGCGGATGATGGGCGGCGCTTTCATGGCGACTATCGTGAGACTAAGCTTACCAATTTCAAAACAAAGGAATATAAAGCAATTGCCTGAAGTGAGCTTGCTTCCACGACTGGCCAAGCAAGAAGCTTGTTGCTTTTTATGTAAGACAGACAGGCCTGCTTCACTAACAAAACAATACAAACACAATAACTTGAGTCGCCCGCCCTTATCCGTAGCCAAAGCCTCTAGAAATATCAATCTTGATGGGACGGACGTCAATGGAACAAAAAGCCCCAAAAAGGCCGCCTATCATTGAATCTCGGCCGCTTGGTTTTTATCCGTGTTAGTGGGCTTCTATTATGTAGCTATACATATTAGTACAATGTACTCGTGCCGCGCCCCACAATATTTATCATCAATAATAAATATTGTGGGGTACGTACAGCAGGGGTCCCGCTATTTTCTTGGGGTCAGTTTTTGAGCAAGGCTATCAAAGAGCCAAAGTTGAAGTGAACGCAAGCTTGTCGTAGCCTAGTGGGCCTTCCTAAGCTTCATATCCCAAATCCCAACAACCACCAACCCGCTCTAACTTTGCCTTTCTTTTGACGTCACAATACCTTCTCTTCGTCTCCTCTACACATATCTAGTCTAAGAAACCGTCCATCTGCCCACCATGGTAAGCACCAATTGCAATCTCACGAGACAATTTCCCCGCCAAAAATAAAAAAAGCCACTCCAGAGTAAGCTTAAGCTAACCCAAGCCATGCCAAACATCCGACAGTCTATGCGCATCGTCCCCGAATCTGCCTCTGGCACCTCGTTCACACACATCCAAAAGTCCCTATCCGCCCCTTCGGCACCTGGTGTCCACGATACCATGCGCGCGGGTCTAGGCCCATCCGCCTCATCAACCGCCGTCGAATCCACCACTAGCCTGGACACGTCCGCCCCCGCCTCCGCGCACCCCCTCGAAGCTCGCCTGAAGAACTGGGAAGCTACGCAGGAGAACCTGCGCATGCAGACTCTGCGCCGCGTATACGGCATCGCCGAGCCGGTTCGTCGGGGCATGGAACTCAAGATTGTCCGCGATTCGTCCTGGAGACCCGCTGTTCTGGGCGGTGGTCTGCCGAGTGTCCACGAGGATATCTTGCGTGGTAGAGATGCGTCTGTCGCTTGGGAGGATATCTACACTGGCGATGAGACGGTCGGTGTCGCTGGTTTCCACGCGGAAATGGAACACAAGTTGAAGATCAACCAGGCTTAAAGAAATACAACTTACATCAAGAGACTGGGAGAGACTGGGAATATTACAGAAGACTAGTCTCGGCGCTCCGTCTTATTCTAATGAAATACCATCATGATTACCAAATTCTATACAATGAATGGGCTTGTTCTTCGTCATACACATTATGAACAACACGGAAGACTTGAAATACAGTTGCGATATTTTATAAGAAGAATAACATGCTATTTGGATCTATCGAGGGATTCGCGTTTCCTCGATGCACATAAGACCGATCAATTGTTTGAATGATAGTCAGGGAAAGCACGCAGATATAGGAGAGTAGTGAGGATATAAGCTATTTATAAGGATGGTAAAGCAATACAGGATAAGAAACTAGAAAAAGAAGAGCAATATACTAAGAATCGTCAATGTTATCTACCCAGTCTCTGCTGGAAACGAAAGCGATTTAAGAAGGGGGTATTAGTGTGTTTGATGAATGGATGATTTGTCAGTCATGAAGAGTGCAAATGACGAGATTTCAGTGCTGAACAGAGATAAGACCAAGAAAAAAAGAACAGAAAGATAATAAAAATCAGCCACGGAAACATGCCAAGGGAATGAGATCCGACATTGTAAAAAAGCCGGGGAAAAAAAAAACAAAGTTGATACCAACTAAGGACCGTGACATGACGTAGGCCAGAAACCAGTGCAAAAGAATAACAAGAAGATCAAGAAAGATAACAGGAAGAAAAGACATGTGACGTATGAGTGCGCCATGGGATTCAAACCACGTGCCGTCCTACTGGTGATACATCTACATCTACACCTTGACATGGCGAGGGCATATGTAGTTATACGGAGTGCATATACATGTAAGAATCCAAACGAAAAGAAAAGAAAGAAGAATCAAACCGGGTAACAAGCAGGAGTAGTAGCACTACAAGCAAAATGAAGAGAAGGGAAAAAAGCCATAGAGAGCGAGCCGATGGAAAGAAATAAAAGAGAAAGATACAAAACCAATGAGAAATCGCTTTTGGTCTCACAAGACGAGAGAGGAAAGAGAGAAAGAAGAGCTGTATGCGAGTATCCAGACAGTCTGCTTTATAATATAATGCAACAGCGAGTAGACTCTTGTGCGGATGACGGTCTTCCCGAGGACTTGCCGGAGGTTTTGGGTTCATCGTCGTCGACAATATCGGCTGGTCTTACGGACATATGGACGACGTTCCGGTTTGCGGCGCTGAAGTGATATTCTGTGAATGTATTCGTTAGTTTTCAAACATGGTATCATGTAGATATCTTGGAAGGACAACAACATACGTTTGAGGGGCTCCTTATCGGCCAGCAGCTTCCCGAAGTATATAAGCCGGATGCTGCTTGGGCTGGCAGGCTTTGCGTCCCATTCCTCGCGCCACTCGCGCAAGATCAGCTCCTTCAAGGTGTACACGCTGATACTGAAGGGATCGCGCTTTCCGGACTCCAGGATCTCGGCTTCGACGTTGCGCTTGGCTAGGTACTTGTCGTCGATTTTGTAGGGGTGTCTAGCACCCGATGATAGCAGTAGGGTGATGAGGCAGACCGGGCTAGCATCGTCGGGCTGCTGTTGCTGCTGCTTGGGCGATGTCGGCTCGCCCTGATCGCCGTCGGCGCTAGAGACGGCAAGGTCTGGCTGGACATCGGGGTCGGCACGGCCCTTGCCCTTCTCTTCGGCCGTGGGGGCACTGTGAGCCGGAGCCGAGTCGATCGGAGCACTGGAGGATGCCATGTTGTTTTGTTGTCGGACGCGTTAGTCAGGATGGATATGGGTGGCGATAGTACACGGAGAGGCGACGCTGTTGCTCACGTATTGGTTGGTTAGGTGAGGGGGAGAAGAGACGAGACGAGCTCGGAGTACAAGGAAGAGGGAGGGAAAGAAAGAAAGCAAAACAATATAGCGACGACGACAGAAGGCAACGCGACTCGGTGAACGAAACGCCTAGGCCAGTGTGAAACGGATAGGCGCGGGACGAGTCAAGAACCGGTTCTTCGGCTTGTTGGGGGTTGTTGTTGATAAGAAAGGCGTCTGGCTAGGTCGGAGCAGGTGAGGATGGCAGGCAGGCATCCAGTCGATAGAGTCGAGACCAGGTGAGCCTTCAGTCTGATAGTGGCGAGCGATGGAGCGAAGGGCCTATGCTATGCGGCGCTTATTGGCAAGTGGAGGATGGTGGATGGATGGGATATTGGCTGTATAGGCTGACGAATTTACCAGAATTCAAATCAACGAAAGAGAGATGAGAGTCAGTCGGGATTAGTCAGTAAGGCCGATAAATCAATCCAGCCAAGAGAAGAAAAGAAGAAAAAAACAGACACCACAGGATTTGTCTGTTCGTCTAGCGCTTGGAAGCAGAAAATAAAAGAAGTGAGAATCGGCTCTGGGAATCAGAGCAAAAACAGCGTTAATGGCAGCGGGCACGGCGCTGGATAAGGACCAAAACCGCTATACTGGAGCTGCTATAGTACAGCTGCTAGGACTAGGCTGGGTTCCGACGCTTCGATGGATTATTTTGTTATTGCTGCTGCTAATTGTTCAGGGATGACGATGCTGGCTCCATATCGTCCCAGCACATCGAATATTCAGTGAAACAGGGCAGTAAAGACGCAGATGAAAACGGAGGACATCGAAACAAAGAAAAAGAAAAAAGAAAGAGAGGCGTAGGAGATCTCTAGGGCTTGAAGCGGTGGTGCTGAGGGCAAGGGAAAAGAAAAAGAAAAAAAAAGAACGACATGAAGCAGAAAGAACAAGCAAGGATAGTGTGTGGCTTTCCAGGCCTTGAAGAAAACTCGGCGGATTGTAATACTAGTTCTTTTAGCCGTCCTTTTCTCCGAGGGTCAAAAGAACAATAGGACTGGTTTAGTTGCTGTAGAGCGCTGCAACAGAGCCCAGCCACTAAACGCAGTGTTGTTTTTAGGCGGCCAGGGGCTAGTTTCCAGGCCCTGTTCTAGGCAGAGGCGGGTGGCTATTCAGGGCCCTTGCGTCTTTTGTCTTTTTTACATACAGCCACTAGCGATCAACTACAACCAAGAAATAAAGAACCAAGTTATCTGATAATCAAGGGCAAGAATATCTAGGCTGTATGTTCGGCGTCAATTCAGCCGAAAAGAAAACACTCGACTTTTTTTTTTTTTTTTTGCCTTGTTCATTTGCTCAGGTTTGCACTGTGTTTCTTCTGTTTCATGGCCATGCTAGCCAACATTCTAGGCCCATCTCACCCTAACATCAACAGAGCAAAAACAAAGAGTACTCAAAACAGCCTTTTGATAGTTTCCGGCCTTTACTTCGCCTCATTGTGTCCTTTTTATCTGTCTATTTTACTACTGTTTTTCCTTTGCCAGGCCATCCGGGGACAGCCTGTTTTCTATGTTTCATTGTTTTATTTGGGGTTTTATAATTCTTTTTTATCAAGGTGGAAATGGACCTAAGATACACAGCCCTGAGCTAATACTAGCATACAATGTAAGCTTCTTGTACTATAAGCCCTCTTAGAACAGTATGGCACTACCATAAGCATAGGGTCGACTTCAGTAGTAGTTTATTTAGTTAGTTATCTAGACTGTCCTTTATCTTTGCAAAGACGGCAGAACAGGCGAGAAAGAAGTCGTTTAGCGGCCGGTATTCCGAATACATAAGGCTAACTACATTATATACAACTAATTATACAGGAAGAGCAAATATCATGATACCGGCGGTCTCGGGGAACAAACCGCACAAATAATTTTCGCATGATTTCTTGCTCTCTTTTTCCTCTAAGCCCCAACAAGTACATCCAAGCAAATCAATTAACAAAAACACCGCTCTCACTCTGCACGGTGATGCAATTGCTAGGAGTCGGCACTGCCGACTTGGGATAGGTGCATGTCTCGTACCTATTAATTGTATAACTAGATACTACATAGATATGTACGTATCCACCTCTTAACCCAATCTCTTTGCAGGTCTCCCCACAAAGATTGCCGGTAGAAAGAATCCATAGCTTCAAAACAAGAGAGCTTATAGTTATATTTCAGAATCGAAAAACCCTCGTACGGCTCGTGCCGAGTCAAAATCGGCAATTTGAGTCTTGGCAAAGCGATCATTTCATTTGAAGGGCCGGGGAGCCTGAAGCCTCAATGCCTGTTAACAACTACCTCTTTTGTTCACCGATGCTCCTCCTCTTTTAATTTGAAATGTCCGATGATAAAATTCATTCATCATACTGATAATACTGATAAACAAAACTCATCAAATGTTAAGTAGAGAAAAAAAATTCAATGCCGCTATTTATATGCTACCAGGGCATTATCAAGAAGTAACAAATAGAAAATAAAGTAAATAAAAAACATTGGTGCTAGCCTCCATGTCATCGTCGTCATCTTATATTAATTATAGCATCAACAAATCTCCATTGTTGCCTTGGTTCTGTGATGGGTGCATGACGCCCTGCGGATCATGAGCACTCACTACATAAGGCATACCAGCACCACCACCGCCTCCAAAGATATCGCCGCCATCCAGGTTCATCGACGCCATCTGTGGCGTCAGGCTAGAAAAGTAGGCATCAGCATCACTGATAGCTTGTGCTGATGCGGCAGCATTCGGGTGTCCGGATAGCGGCGTGGTTGGCGTCGTCGGATATGTCGAAGGAGATGCCAGATTGGCAGTGGTTAGTAGGCCCATGGACTTCTGGCTTTCGCCCATCGTCGGGATGTTCTGCCGTTGTAGCGCTGGAGAATCAAGCAGTCTGCGTGGTCGCGCCGACCGGAACACGCTTTGTACCGGCTTAAGGTATACTGTGGCCAGAGTGCCAACATTGAGACACATTTCTTCGAGTGTATGCGGGTCAAGTTTCTCTGACTCTGAGCTGATGGCCGGCTTCTGGCCCATAACGACCTCCTTGGCTGCTACCATGTCCGTTGAAAGTAGACGCCAGTACATGTAGGCACGGTCACGGAGATCAGGATTGTCCGTTTCCTCCGTGGCCCACTTGAGTACTCTAGGAACAAGCTCCTGGCCCTTGGTAGGTCTCTGTATGAACAGTTTGACAGTAGCCGTGAGAAGCGCAAGTTGTACCTCGACAGGTTCTTCGGAGAAGCTGTACAAAAAGTCCTCTAGAAGAGCATCACTATTCTCAATGCGATCGGCGTACTGGCCGATGACCCAAACCATGGCTGCCTTCGCTTCGGGTTCGTCTAGCGAATCAAGATGTTCGCAGAGTGTGCCGATGATAGACTCGTACTGATTGGGGTATTTGCGGAAGATATTTTTGATTACCACAGTTGCCTCTTGCACAATGTACGTGACCTTAGTGGCTACAAGCTCCAACAAAAGGTTAATACAGCGGTTAGCGGCAGGCTCAATCTTGATGGCCAACTTGCCGATGGCCCTGACTGCTTTGCGAACAAAGTGCACATCGATTTCCGTAGCGTACTCACGCAGCTCAGTAAGAACCTCATCAATGTTTTTCTCGTTGGCTAACATGAAGATGAGCTCCAGCTTGGTAACCTTGACGTAGATAGGGTCGTTGTACTTGCAGAAGAACACACGGATATCATTCCGCAGCACTTCCGGTCGTCTCTGTAGAATCAGCAGGGCGTTTCTTAGAGCGAGATACTGTACTTCGGGGCCCTTAGCAAGCAGAGTTACAAGTGGCGGAGAAAGCTTCCGACACAGTACTGCAATGTGCTTCTGATCGGCAATATAGTTCATGAGGTAAAGCATCACCCTGATACATGTCAGGACGACCGACGAATTCGAGTGCGAAAGGCGAGGAGCTATGCGCTCTGCCAATAATACTGCCTCGCCCGATTCCTGTGGGACATAAGACATGAGGGCCTCCAAGATATAGGTCTGGCCCCATTCTGAGCAATCAGGCAAGATAGCAACCATCTTCGAAGCATTGCTGTAGTCAATGGTGAGCTTGATAGCATCACTACGCTCCCAGATATCCATGAGGGCTGCTAGAGCACTAGCAACAACTGTTGGGTTGTCATCCCGCAGCAATGCATTGAGGCGGTCGATGAGATCTGAGCCTTCTACCATAACCTTATCATGGTCGTAAAGCTTGGCAACACAGAATGCCGCCGTCTTGCGTACATACGGATCAGGATCATTCAACAAGCGCTTGACTTGCGGAACAGTAGCCTCCACATATTCGCGCACGTGGATATATGACATAGTACGGAGTGACAGAGCACGGATAAGCGGACTATGGTCCACCATGTCCTGTTCCAGAACTGGCAGAGCCTTAATGGCGATATCAGGACGGAGACGGGCATAGTTCACCAAGAAAAGGAAGCACCTAGTTGTTGTCAGTACTGTAGTTACTCGAACGCAATATCTAGCTCATCATATATCTTGATTTCTTACATTTTCTTGATCTCCAAGCTGGGGATGTTCATGCAGCCAATGACATCGGGGAAAAGAGCCACCATATCATTGTTGCTCATGGTCATGTTTGCCACGATCTTCTTCAAAGCGACCTTCTTGCTCTGGAAGTTCTTTTCTTTGCGTGCACCGCCCTGGTTAAGTTCGAGCCTCAGCTCGGCAACTTTGCCCTGCACAGTAAGTCGTTTATTAGCATGATGATTTATGCCGATAACAGGCGGGACATAGGCAAGGAACATTTCAGAAACCGCAAGCTTGGAAATGTTGCCAATTTATGCATATTCGTGACCCAAGAGGCTTTTGTAAAGAGGAGAAAAAAGATAGCCAAAATGAGAGTTCAAAGGAAGCGTCTGGTGAAATATTTGCGCTAGGAATTTGGAAGAACAGGGAAAACAAAAAAGAAACCACGGGCAAAAACTGCCACTAGGAACGAAGAATCGATTCTGTTTCTACCTTTGAGGACCTCCAAAGAGCGCGCAGAATACGGTTACAGATGGCAGTGCTATGGTGGCTACCCGAGTCTAAATCCGCGTTGCGCCCGTCCAAGAATGCATTTATTCATGACCTCAGAGTGCATTTAGCGCAAGTTATACTATATGGATGGCATTGGTTCTAGGCGGTTGAGGTAGACGGGCACCCACTTGCAAAGGTGGTGCGAACGCGGGTATCGACACAGAGAACATCGGCAGCACCAAACGACCCAATCGCACAATCTAAATCAGACACCACACCGTATCCGTCGGCAATTATTTGACGCTCGCTAGTAGGCTACCACTTCAATTTCCTGGGTTCTCTTTCGCCCCCCCAAAAAGAGCGAGGTGGGTTGTATGTGTGATGGGGTGGGTTTGGGTTGTTTATGACAGAACACTGCTACTTACCCGGGCAAATAGCTTTGAATCGCCCTGGCTAGACATTTTGGCGCCTGTATACAAAGGTTTCTCAAGATGGCGTCAATATATCCGTAGTGCGTCGTGGTGGTCCCAAGACAAACTATCTCGTTTCGAGCTTGTGTGTGGATGTGGATTCGTTTGACCAAGTCGTCGCTGTTAGATTGAGGGGAAATCAGGATCTCAACTTCCGCCAAATAAGTATCGACTCGTAACTGGCGGGTATATAGTGTAGTATAGTATAGTATAGTATCGGGTAGATAGCGGAACGATCGGCCGGTTGCTTCGGCTTAAGACAAGGTTGATCGGATCGATGGCGGTGGCAGCTTGGCAGAAGAATAACAAAGAGATAGCTGGAAGATACGATAAGCTAGAAAATCGTAGATAAGAGCAGGCTGTATATTCGAAGTGTTGTATTTGGCGTAGATTTCGTGCAGACTAGAACAAGCAGGCTAGAATAGAAAGATAGAAGATGCTCGCTCTGTTTCGAATTGAGGCGACACGAACAAGCTATGCAGGCCGTTGAAATTAAAACGTTCAGCCGTGGACGCTGCAATCGATGGGCGAGCAAGAAAGAGGCTGAGTATTGCAAGACCTCAATTTAGACACAAGAACGAGGCTGGAAATATTATTCAGCAGCACGGGATAGGCAAGCAGCAAATTCAGTGTTGACAAGTTAATTTAGTCAAAAGTGAGCGCAAAGTAATTTATTAGCCGGACCGTGAGCGCCGGTATTCAAATGCTAGAAAAGGAGAGCATTCTAGTCTAGTAGCTCTACGTGCTTAGTTGAGTTGTAGTCTATAGCATGTAGTCGGACTAAAGCGTACTGCGTAATCATCATATAACAACCGATATTCTACCGCCGGAAGTATACGAAGACCACAACGACCAACAAAAAGTCTACATACATATCACATATCAAAGGTAGTTCATGATCTTGAGTCTAGAAAAATGATTTACTGCTTGACAGTGTTCATTGAATTCATGGTGTAGTTATTCATGTTCATACACAACTATTCATACATGGCTACGTACAACAATTACGTATCTAACCAAACGTAATAATCTAGAGAATACCTATGTATGTTCACTATAATTTGTTTCTTGCGGTTTCTACAAAATCTATAACATGCGAATAATACTCAATGATCCAGATATAAACTTCAATGTGCAATCCGAAGCAGTTCAGGGAAATGACGAAACTCGGCGCAACTTGCCTTTCTAAACAGCCGCTTAAAAGTGGGGACTCTATATAACGACCACCATGTCCTAGCTTTTATTCATCATCAATAAGCTCAAGCTTCACATAGCACCATATAAAATACGTGTTTTTGACACTCAAATCAGCATATACAATATCCACAATGGCGGAAGATACGGCCGCTCTATATACTGACGTTCCCTCTTGGGTTCGCGATCTCCAGTCACCACCGGCATTTCGCAGCAAGGCAAATAACATTGCCGATCCTCCACTATATCCTACGTCAACTGTGACCACTGGCAAGGTAAGAATGGAAAGAATGTCAATTTTCTATTCTCCTACTAATATTTCCATAGCAGAAACAAAAAGATATCAAACCAGTAGCTCAGCGTGAGCAGCCTACACCCGAGGAGATGGACACACTCAAGCTCAAGAAGGCATGGGAAGTTGCCCAGGCCCCAGTCAAAAGCCTTCCCATGACGGCATTCATGATGTACATGTCCGGTAACTCGCTACAGATCTTCAGTATCATGATGGTTGTAATGGCATTCAAGAACCCATTGGTGGGTCTGCTAAGCACCAACCAGGCCTTCGAGCGCTTCGTCACTGAACGTAACAGCGGTTCCATTATCCAAGTCAAGGTTGTCTATATCATCTGCCAACTAGTCGCCCTTGCCGTCGGTATTTGGAAAGTAAATTCGATGGGCTTACTACCGTATGTATCAACTCTATCCTCTCGACGTCCTCGCTCGATATCATGGACAGACCACAAGTTAACTCTTTTTAGAACAACTCGCTCAGATTGGCTACTATGGGAGACGGCGCGTACACCTCTAGAGACTGCTATTCCGGCTTTTTGATACCTCTTGCTATTGCTATATGAAACAATACTATATTACATAATAATAGACATCGAGCATTTCTTATGTTCAACCAGAACTACTAATATATCATTTTAAATCGACATCGGAATTGAGTTCTCATATACTAACCCTAACATATACCCTGAATATGGCTCGGCCAATAGTATTCTGACACGGAAGCAGAGCAATAAGCTTTCATGCCACATAAGTTTGACCTGTGATAATTCTAAGCTTGGTCAGCGCCTGAGTTCCTAAAGCTTCCCATTGTTTGCGACAAGTAGAAATTTGGTTTCTTTCAGGCCATATATTCATTACATCTACCATATCTATAGAGACATGACCGATCTCACTGCGGAACTGAATGGGCTACTGAAAAGCCTAGAAGCTCCTCTGATCAAACGCCACCAATTCAAGCGTAATGACGTCGATACATTTCTGCGCGAAGCATACCGCATAGTATGTAGCTACAAGGAACACACCACCCCAAAGCATACCATAAATCTAACACGCTATCTATCTCTACAGACTTCATTAACATCCGACCTTCACACTGAGCTAAAAGATGTGCGCAAAGCATATCTCTCCACCGTCCCACCACGAAAAGCACAACTTCGCCATGCGCAACCGACCCAACATCGAATAATGACGGATCGAGAACGCGAAGATATCGATGCAAACGCCAAATCAATGATTCGTGAACTCAACGCGAGTATCCGTGCCTTAGACGACGCCGAACAATTACGACGAGAAACACAGACAGCCATCATCCAGAAACGGTTCGCCAGCGGCTTAGGTGCTTTCGGGTCATGGGCAGCCGGTGGACTGGTGAATATAAGCAAAACCAAGGAACACGCAGATGCCGAAGAGAGCTCGGCGCAGATAACACTACATAGAGATGGTGTTCTATGGCTGTTGCGGCGGAGGCTCGAACTGTGCTGTGCCACACAACAGGAAATGATGGAGGCCCGGTTGTCCAGAGAATTAGAGAAGAGCAAGAGTGTGTTGGCACGGTCAACGCAGGTGAATATCCCATTGCCGGGTATGCAGCCAGGCGTAGGGAAGAATAGTAGACCGAGCGGCTATAATGATAACGGCATGTTACCGCCCGGAGAGGACGGGTCTACCACGGCGACTAGAGCTCAAAGTAACTACGCACCCGATCTTACGCAAGAGCAGATTCAGCTGTTCGAGCAGGGAAACCGAGCGATGATGGAGCACTATGAAAGTGCGCTAGACAAAGTCAGGTACGTGTGGATACGCTACCAGTGGAAACTATATATTGCATGGTATATCACGATGTAGTCGCTAACACTGAATGATATACAGAGGAGCGGAGAAGTCGCTGGTCGAGATTTCCGAGCTACAGTCATTGCTAGTCAACAATCTAGCTACGCAATCAGCACATATCGACCAGCTAGTTGTTGATTCATTGACGACGACAGATAACGTCAGTGGAGGAAACAAGGAACTGAAGAAGGCGACCCAAAGACCCAGCACAGCAAGATATACGTTCTTTGCAGCAAGTGGGCTATGCGCCTTTTTGATTATATGGGATCTAGTAATATAAACATAGAAGAGAAGCGCATCTATCGAAGCTCTTTCAAACACACACAAACGTATACGAGAGGAAAAAAGGCGCGGCAATGGACCGTGTTAATTCCTGGGGTCTATGCCATCCTCGGCGCAGGCTCAAAACGGCATGTGATTAGGCCAGCATATGGTATCGTCGGCAAAAAATATCGCCAACAACACGGCATATGATCGGCAGCGGATAGAAGAAACGGATCATCAAACGTGGGTAACAAACCGCACCAGTACCATTTTTAGGTATCCTAAAAAAGATGCTACATCAGGCGGCGAATTGTTTACCGGGTCTATCGGCACATAAATATATGATATCTTTATATAAAACGACACGGAACCTTTTGTCTCACCGAACGGTGTCCTTATATATCAACCTAAGGCAGTTCCGTCTTGTTCTTGTCACTTGACAATATATATTTACTTCATAGGCGATTCTTTGCTGTACCATATCACTAATCGATACCACATACAACTATATCAAACTCCTACTACACGGAAAAATCCAGATTCGGTACTCCCCAAGAGAATCTTCGTACGATTTTACCCCTCGTTTACTTTTTTTTCCTTTTTTCATGGCTTGCTTGTTGGCATAAGCTAGGTGGCGTTCTTTGTTTTTCTTCAATTGCGGCTGTCATTTCTCCTGTCTCTTCACACATAAGAATAAGTTCGGCTGGACTGCGATTTTTTTCATGCATGTTACGCTACAAGAAAGTAACTCCAGAAACATCACAAGACCTGAAAAAAGGGTATCAAAGGACATGAAAAAACGACAAAATCAAAACACGGGTGTCCGGGCGAGTGCCTTACTTGGCCCATTTGTATGCCGACTAATATCTTCCCCCTCTTCAGTGCTCTCGGTTAGGATTCTCTATAAACTGCTTTGTTTACCGAGGTGACCGCCAAGATACTTTATAAGCCTCGCTATGATGCTCCAATGCTAGCAGTATTGTATCTTTTGTCTTCTTTTCTACATGGCGTAGCAACAGAGGCGACGTTACAGTGAATACCCGACAGAACTCTGTGGCCGAGCAGCTCACATTCCGTTATACTGCCATGCCAATGGTAATTGCGACACAGACACAGGCACAATCGGTCTTTCCCTTTGAGTTTTTTGTTCGCGGGGACCATGATATAAACAGAAGAGAAGAGAGGGGAACATGTCTTCAAGGCTTCGTTTTGGGTCTTGCCTCATAGTTATATATCTGTATACATATAGCTATATGTACGGATATATAGCTTTTGGTGACTTAATAGATCTGGCCGGGTCTTAGATGTACATATACAGACATTCCACCGTTCTTGGCGTACAACTAGACTGCGCATCATCTTGCTTTACCCTCCAACAAGCCAGTCAATTCGTTAGATAGCATTACTCCTACTATATACATGTGTGCCGATCTGACGACCCCATCTTTCTAGGTTCCTTTCTGCAATCGTCTCCGTGCGTCCGCAACTGATCGTCTCCGTCGCTCCGGGCGTTGATCCCACCTTTTCCTGTCTTCCCAACCAATATCTGCCAATCAGGCTATACTTCACTGAGCCTCAGTCACACTGTGATCGTATCTATCGATCCAGCTGACCATTTGGAACAACGGTAGACATCGCCGAAACACAACACTCGGGCCAAAAGTACGTTCTTGTCATTCCCTTTGTGCAGATGACTAGCGAGAAAGCTACCCCAAAAGAACCGATATTTGCCGTATCGCACAAAAGAAGTTCTCGCCAAACCAGGGGCCAATAAGCGGCATCGCATTACCCTTCCTTCCTAGTTGTATTTCCTAGTTGGACCCCGATCGGGAAACAACTCAGAACGGACCATTGAGAAACAATCCGAAAAGCAGGAAGACCAAGCACGATAAAAGAAGTCATTGTTATAGATTTTTTTGTGTTGCTGGTTAAAGGAAGCGGTTGAAGATAAACAATAGATAGATAGTCCTTATTTCTGGAGGACCACAGTGGATACCGCGCCATTTCTTACAGATTACAGGCTATCGAAGCCGCTATCGCAGAAGCTCAGTCCCACTAACCGCTAACAAACCCCACTGTAGGAAAGGCAAGCCAGCAGGCGATCCAGGCACCAGAATTGTTTAGTCCCGCGGATTTGGCGAACGACTCATAAACGGCCATGATGCCCCGCGGTTCCGCACCTTTAGCGCCATCTTCTTGTGCGATCGCAGCTTCATCTTCTTTTTTATCAGCACCGTCTTCTGCTCCCCCTTCTCATTTATCGTCCTCTCATTCTGCTCCTCATCGCCCTACACCAAGCTTCTCTCTAGCCTCTGCCCACCAGCGTCTACAGTCCATATCCAACCACATGTCGTCTTCTTCAGTTCCCGCCGTCTCGGTGTTTAGTGCCGATGTGGTGCCGCAGGCGCCTGAAGATGCCCTTTTCGGCCTCATGAGAAACTACCGTGCTGATACGGATCCCAGAAAGGTTGACCTGGTTAGTACATTGCTCTGTCTTGTGTGGTGCCTACTATCGCCAGAGGCATCGTCAACCAACAAATGTCTACACAGAGAAGACTAACAGTGCTACTATCAGGGCATCGGTGCTTACCGCGATGAGTTCGCCAAGCCTTGGGTTCTCCCTGTCGTCAAGAAGGTATGAAAGCACGCCAACCAGTCCATCCAATATTCCATACCCTCATTCGGTCAAGCCAACCCTCACTAACCATATATACTACTCAGGCCGAAGCTATTCTCGCTGCTGACCCCGAGCTGAACCACGAATATGCGCCCATTCTGGGTATCCCTGCCTTCACTAGCAAGGCCGCCGAGCTGATCATCGGTGCGAACTCACCTGCCATTGCCGAAAAGAGAGTCTCGTCTGTCCAGACCATCTCCGGCACCGGTGCTGTTCACATGGGCGCGCTGTTCCTCAGCAAGTTCTACAACGGTAACCGCCAGGTCTACATCTCGACTCCAACCTGGCCCAACCACAACCAGATCTTCACCAACGTTGGCCTGCCCGTCGTTCCCTACCCGTACTGGAACAAGGAGACACGCGGTCTGGACCTGGACGGCATGCTGAAGACGCTGTCGGAGGCACCCGAGCGCTCCATCATTCTGCTACACGCCTGTGCTCACAACCCGACCGGTGTTGACCCGTCGCAGGAACAGTGGAAGAAGATTGCCGAAGTCATTAAGCAGAAGAACCACCTGCCCTTCTTCGACTCGGCATACCAAGGCTTTGCCTCGGGTGACGTCGTCCGTGATGCCTGGGCCATTTCGTACTTCATTGAGCAGGGCTTCGATCTTTTGCTTGCTCAGAGTTTCGCCAAGAACTTTGGTCTGTACGGTGAGCGTGCGGGTTGCTTCCACGCTGTAGCCTCCAGCGCCAGTTTGGCTGCCGATTCTGTCGTGGCTACCCGTGTAGCCTCGCAACTCGCCATTCTACAGCGCTCCGAGATCTCCAACCCGCCGCTGTACGGCGCCCGCATCGTGGCCACTATTCTCAACGATGCCGCGTTGACCGCCGAGTGGAAGGAGAACCTACGCACCATGTCCGGTCGCATCATCACCATGCGTGAGGCGCTACGCAGCAAACTCGAGGAGCTCAAGACCCCAGGCACTTGGAACCACATCACTAACCAGATCGGCATGTTCAGCTTCACTGGCTTGAGTGTTGCGCAGGTGTTACGCATCCGTGAAGAGTCACATATCTACATGACCAACAACGGCCGTGTTAGCATGGCTGGTCTAAACACTAGCAATGTTGACTATGTTGCGAAGGCCATTGACAAGGCCGTTCGTGAAGTCAACTAAAGAAAAGAAAAGAAAAAAAAAGAGGGAAAGAAAATATTTTGCTTGCTGTACTTATAC
Source organism: Davidsoniella eucalypti (assembly GCA_004009845.1). NCBI lineage: Eukaryota > Fungi > Ascomycota > Sordariomycetes > Microascales > Ceratocystidaceae > Davidsoniella > Davidsoniella eucalypti. The sequence continues at coordinate 131,712 of RMBW01000067.1, read as the reverse complement.
CTATCCTTTTTTTATCTAGTTTCTTCGGTCTTGGAACATCATTACTCGTTGGCGTATTGCTTTTGGCCTTGTTTTTTACTTTTGAAGGGTTTCCTAAAAACCATAACCTCTTTTAAAAAATTATGTTTATGAAAAACCACAATTACGAATAGTCTTACTTTTATATGTTTAACAATCCTATGACTCCGTCGACACTAAAAATACGATGTAGTTAGGGTTATATTGAGCTTTAGGGTACATACGCAGAAACTCCCCCTTTATCAACTATTGAATTTAGTTTCCGAGTGCAACAACTAACTATATAATATTCAACAGGGGATGAAATTGGGTAGCTTGTATGGGACTAATCTGATTATTGTGATGTCTCATATAAGAGTGTATTCTCCAATTTAACACTCATCTGATTGAAGTCAGACTGAGGAAATAGCACAAGCTAGAAACGTTCGATAGATTGGGAAAAGAGCAATATGAAGATCAAGTTTTTCTGGCCCTGTGCTCCATTCAACGGTGGATACGGATACGCTTGCCAGGCCAGGGATTCTGATTTTGGTGACGAGGCAAGGAGATGAGGGTGGGTTTTCCAGATTTATACAGATACAGACAGCTTGATATATAGTGTCTGTATGTAGGACTGTATGTACATGTGTAATAGTCGGTTGGTTCTGTCTGTCTATCTGCCTGTACTAAGAGCATACATATAGTTGGAAGGGATACGAAGCATGCTGTACCTGAGAGTTAACAGCTGGCTTGTTGTGATTTACTTGGAGGCAGAATGAAGAGTAGGGATTCAAATGAAAACCGGTTGTTGACTGCATAGAACGATGTTGATTTTGAATCGAACCGAGTCTTTCTCCCCTCCTCACGCAAGGCAGGGAATTAATAGAACAGAACGAACGAGGCTAGTAAGTGTGTATTACAAACAAATGTAGATTACGCCTAGCCTTTTGTTTGATCTGATTGACACATTCTGCATTTCTCCAGATGTGCAATGAAAGTCACCGGCGGAGACAAACAACAGTAACAATCACACCAAGAAAAGGGCGGTCAACAGTTGATGTAGCCATATGCCTGTTTTATTGCTATGGTATGTATTTCCGTTTAAAGTACGGGCTAGCTAGGCTAAGCTAGATTAGTTGTATATTGCGAACTAGCCAAGAAGAACACAGGGAACAACAATGCTGTCAAAAAGGCTACAAATGAAGGATGGGAAGACTATTGTTCACTATAGAATATTTGTATTCGCAAAAAGGCGGTATTTCGCGACTTTAGAATCGCAAGTGAGTAGTAAATAAGAACAGGCATCGTTGATAATTAATTGCATACAACTATACATGCCATTCTGGTTTAAGCGCAGGTGCAACCATGCTTGGCTTAATCGACTGGCAACTGAGGGACTGGTTGACGGCGGAAGACGGTGCTGACTAAGCTCGTTACCGGGCCAACGAGGCTGTGCTGTTGACACACTAATGTAGAACCTGCCTTCACAGACAAGCCCGATGAGCAACAACCACAAAACCCATGTCTCCATGTTCCCATGTCATTTACCATGTATTTTATGTCTAACTTTAAGGGACCGCTGCAGCCGCTTGGATAAACGAATGCCGTGGCGACCAGCAGGCACGACTTGTGCTGAGAGTGGTAGTTACTCTTGGGACGGGCGGCTCGATCGGGCAATGGAAGAGGCTTGTTGTTGACTTTTCTGGCCAGCAGCTTGAAGGGCAACTTCCTGGGCAACTTTGTAGCAAGAGGCCTGTGGATAACCTAGCTTGGGTAGCTTCCAAGTTGAGAAGTTGATCTATGGGCCAAGGTTCGCTCGCTTGTTCCCAAACCCTTTCTTTTTTTTCTTTCTCTTCTTTTATTTTTTATTTTGTTTGGTTGCCATCTCAATCATCATCGAATCCATCAAGATACCCAAAACAATTTGCTGTTGTGCATCGAAACAGTACTTGTTTTTGCCTTGAATTCTCACATAAGGCACTGGGCCTCTCTGTCCAGCCACTATAGCTCTCACTCCTGGAGCTTCAATCTTTCATTCCACCGGCATAACTTCAGGATTTACTGCGAAGATTTACGGGTGCCAGTGGCTTGTGATTGTCTCACAGCATCGCATCTTCTATTGCTCTGCACGCCAGTCGTCTATACAACGACCTCGTCCATCACGACTCCAGCATATACGAAGCATCGAGCTTCATTCCAGCGCCTGATTAACGCCCTTTCACATAGTTGATCAAGCCCATTGTATAGCGCCATCTATCGTCCACTATGGACCGCCATCGCCGCCCTCAGACGCCTACGCGGCCACCCGAGTACATGCTGCCCGGCTACGACGATGAACCTGAGGCATCGCCAACTCATGCCGCAGCCGTCCGTTTGTTGACATCGCACGAGGATTATGATCCGAACTCTATGAGACACCACCAAGCGTATGTACCGAGCCAACAGAACCCGATCAAAAAGAACTTCCCCGAGAAGAGCTTCTTCAAAAAGAGTGCTAGCCCTGCCTCCATTCCAAGCGTCCCTTTGCCTTCCAAGTTGGTTGGCAAAGCTACAACGCACAAATCTACCATTCCTCGGAGTTGCAAGGTCACTCCCTTGAATCTATCTTCACGTACCAGCGGACAAGTCGACATGAATAAGTCGCCGCATCTCAAGATGAGCGCGAGCGCATCTACTGATCGGAAGACTCGAGACCGAGCGGTCGAGAATCTTCACAAACTTGACAAGAACAGCAACGACAACAAGCCAATACTTGATCTCTTGTCCTCATCTTCTCGGCTACCATTGCCGTCCCCACGCAAATTGACAGGCCAGCCCACTATCATCACCAACCCGCCTGTTGCATCACGCGCTGTTATCGTGAGACCCAAGATCAACCGCCGCCCACTCGCCTTTCGCAAAATGAACGACGGTGATCCGAACGCCTGGCCACCAAGGCCCAGCTACGAATCTCTACCTGAAAGCGATGTGATACTACTTCCTATAATCCCCGAGGGCTCTTCGCCCCGCCGCCAACAGCACAAACTCGCAGTCCATGAGACCCAGCTTGAGACTGAAGTCCAGTCGCAATCTCGGCCACAGTCTCAACAACAGTCACGACCCGGCAGTAGAGCTAGCAACCATTCGAATCCATATCCTTTACCACTTGCTCTTGTTCCAGGACCTCCCCGCTTACCAGATAATCACAGTTCACGGCAGACTCGCCACTCTTACCAGCCATCCATCACTTCAACCCGATCTAGAAGATCGTCAATTATGGACCCGCCGGTAATGGCACCTCCAGATTCGACCTATGTGCCTTTCCAGGGCCGTGATATGGGCCAAGACACTAGTTACCAGTCTCCTTCCAGACAATGGTCGCCATCGCGCATGTCGACTTACAGCCGCCCACCTCCACACATGCAATATGAGCCATCCGACATCAATGGCAGTCCTCGCCCGGGAACTCCGTCTTCACGCTATGGTGGAAGCCCCCGTCGTCCTCTACCACCGCAACCAATGTACAACAACGGAGCTACTAGCGACATCTCGGTGTCTATCCCACTGACTGACCATGATGAGCAGCTAGACGATGAGTACGACGAGGACATGTTCGAAAGTGACATGCAGAGCGAGAGCCAGCCATTCAGCCAGACGGGAAACCACGTACGCTACGACTCACAGGAAACACTGGGTGGCTTGGATGCGGGCTACGACATGGGTGCCGACAAGTCAGGGCCGAGTTACGCGCCGGCCCCGGCTGCTGGCAAACATGAGCGCCGTGGCGTGCGTGCTCCGCAGATGTCGCGCAAAGAAGTGCAGCTGATCAATGGTGAGCTTGTGTTAGAGTGCAAGATTCCAACAATTCTGTACAGTTTCTTGCCGCGTCGAGACGAAATCGAGTTCACTCACATGCGTTATACGGCCGTAACCTGCGACCCTGATGACTTTGTCGAGCGTGGCTACAAACTTCGTCAGAACGTTGGTCGTACAGCTCGCGAGACGGAGCTGTTCATATGTGTTACCATGTACAATGAGAACGAGTTTGATTTCACACGTACTATGTACGCCGTCATGAAGAACATTTCTCATTTTTGTAGCCGTACTAAATCTCGTACATGGGGTGAAAACGGCTGGCAAAAAATTGTCGTCTGCATCGTGTCAGATGGTCGTCAAAAGATCAACCCGCGTACGCTTGATGCCCTCGCCGCTATGGGTGTTTACCAGCACGGCATAGCCAAGAACTTTGTCAACCAAAAGGCCGTACAGGCCCACGTTTACGAGTACACCACTCAGGTGTCACTGGATTCAGACCTCAAGTTCAAGGGTGCTGAGAAGGGTATTGTTCCTTGCCAGATGATCTTTTGCTTGAAGGAAAAGAACCAGCGTAAGCTAAACTCTCACCGTTGGTTCTTCAATGCTTTTGGCAAGGCCCTCAACCCTAACGTTTGCATTCTACTCGATGTCGGTACCCGTCCCGGTGGAAACTCGCTTTACTACCTCTGGAAAGCTTTCGATACCGATTCCAATGTTGCTGGAGCCTGTGGTGAGATTAAAGCCATGAAGGGCCGTTATGGTGGCAATCTTCTCAACCCTCTTGTTGCTTCTCAGAACTTCGAGTACAAAATGTCCAACATTCTAGACAAGCCACTCGAGTCTGTGTTTGGCTACATTACTGTGCTTCCCGGTGCCTTGTCGGCATACAGATACCATGCTCTACAGAACGATGAAACCGGCCACGGCCCTCTCAGTCAGTACTTTAAGGGTGAAACTCTCCATGGCCAACACGCAGATGTGTTCACTGCCAACATGTATCTTGCCGAAGACAGAATTCTGTGCTGGGAGCTGGTTGCTAAACGTGGTGAACGCTGGGTGTTGAAGTATGTCCGTGGTTGTACTGGTGAAACCGATGTGCCTGGTAAGTCACCGCCATTTCCCAGTATTTTTCTTCATATTAGTGATAGTGACTAACGTATAACCTATAGACTCCGTTCCCGAGTTTATCTCCCAACGTCGTCGTTGGCTAAATGGTGCCTTCTTCGCTGCTGTGTACTCTATAGTCCACTTCAGGCAGATTTGGAGCACTGATCACACTATTGCCCGCAAAGTGTTACTGAACATTGAGTTCGTCTACCAATTCATCCAGCTCATTTTCACATATTTTTCGCTCGCCAACTTCTATCTTACTTTCTACTTCGTCGCTGGCGGTCTAGCCGACGACGATGTCGATCCGTTTGGCCACAACATTGGCCAGTATATCTTTGTTATTCTACGGTATATGTGTGTTCTGCTGATAGCGACGCAGTTCATTCTTTCTCTGGGAAACCGTCCCCAGGGCGCTAAGAAGCTGTATTTCGCGAGTATGGTCATGTACAGCATTATCATGATGTACACCAGTTTCTCTTGTATTTACATCATCATCTACCAGTTCACTGGTGATAGTGGTGCGGACATATCTATTGGTAGTAACGTTTTTACTAACCTGATTGTTTCCACGGCGTCGACGGTTGGATTGTACATTTTTATGTCTTTGGTGTATCTCGACCCGTGGCATTTGATCACGTCGGCAGGCCAGTACTTCATGCTGCTACCGTCTTATATTTGCACTCTCCAGATCTACGCCTTTTGCAACACTCATGATGTCACCTGGGGTACCAAGGGTGACAACGTCATGAAGACTGATCTAGGTGGTGCTGTTGGTAAGGGCAAGAATGGATCTACTGTGGAACTGGAAATGCCTTCTGAGCAGCTGGATATTGACTCGGGATATGACGAGGCGCTGCGTAACCTCCGTGATCGTTTGGTTGTTGCTGAGCCGCCGACGCCTGAATCTCAGCTGCAGGAGGACTACTACAAGAGTGTGCGTACATACATGGTGATGATCTGGATGATTGCCAACTCGATTCTAGCCATGGCCATGTCCGAAATCTACAGCGGTAACGACATAGGTAGCAACTTTTATTTGAGTTTTATCATGTGGTCCGTGGCCGCACTAGCTCTGTTCCGCGCCATCGGTTCATCCGCTTTTGCTATCATTAATGTTGTTAACATGGCGGTGGAAGGCCGGGTGCGTTTGGGTCTCCATAAGCCTAATTTAGGCTTCTTTGGAGGCGCTGGTAGTAGTAATGGCGGTAGTGGAAACGGCAGCGCAGTTAGTGCTGGTGGCTGGAAGCCCGGCCATTGGTACGATAAGATTCTTGATCCGACCAAGGCTCTGTTTAACAAGATCCGCCGCCGTTGATCTTTTTGTTTTTTTGTTTCTTTCGCACTGTTTTCCCATGTTATGTTCTTTTCTTTTCTCTATTTTTTCAAACAGAGGAAATGCAAACAAAAAAGGAGACTTGATTTTTTTCTCCTCATTATCGTTTTTACGTTTGAGTTTTTCTGGCTTTTGGTGTTTTATGTTTCTTCAACATCGGCGTCTGTTTTTTTTTAAACTTACTGTAGGCAAGTTTTGCCTTTAATGTATGCTTTCCACTCTCCACCCTGTATACCTCTCCTTACGACGTGTCTATCTGATATTTGTTCTGTTTTTATCGTTGTTTTTTACTCTTTGACCCATGATATTTCTTCTCTTCTATTTTTTGGGGGCTAAATCGTGCAATTCCTGGTACTTGTGAATGGATATTTGGGTTTTCTTTTCTTGTAAATCTATACTGTGAGGTTATAGTCGATCATATCAATAATAGCTCTTGTAAAAGTCTTAGCTTGTGCTTTTTAATCTTTCATGGCAAAACTAGATGTGCATAGATAGAATACTAGTGCGTGCAATCTCAACGATCGTCGTTAGATCGTGCTGTTGGCTTTTGGTGTGAAAATATATTAGCGAAATGGAATTGATAAATAGTTGACTATATGAATATTAAAAAGGAGTGATGTCACATTGCAAAGATATAGAATAGTCAATGATTAACTAGTGAAGTGGATTGATACATCTAAGTATACTAAGTTGTCTATTGCCATTTACTTTTCAATTGTATCTTTGGACTCACTATTCATGTTAATATTCCTGAATTGTTTCGAAAACTAAGTGTTTGATTTACATTAACCACAACGCCGATATGATATCTTGACTCTTTGAAGATGCTACAGATATGTGAATAAAAAAACGTAAAAAAAAAAAAAAAAAAAAAAGACAAAACAGCATTTTTTTATGTGAGATATCTCTCCTTGTATTTTGTTTCTTTCATCTCTGCCACAAGAGAAAATAAGAGAAAAAAAAATTGTAAAAAGAAGATAATCACGCTGTTGTCGACCCTTCCCTTGCCCGATATATGGCCTGCTCCTTTACCAAATCCGAGTCAGCCATCCCCAGAAACCAAATTAAAAAGGACAACGAATGGAAGAAAAACAAAGAAAAAGAAAAACACATGCGAAAAAACTATATGGCAAACAAAAATGCGAGGAGACAAACTAGTATAGATAGATGATGGCTGGTCGGTTACGATTGTTAGATGTTCATCTACGCGGCCACCTCTTCATCTTCATCGGGGATCTGTAAGAGATGTACTGTTAGCAAGGGGTTCTTCGAATGTCATTGGGATATTATAGCTTTGGAAGGAAGAATCACTTACGCCCTCGTGGAAGTTGGTGCCGTCCGTGGTGGCCTTGATAACGCCAACACGGATCAGGAAGTCTCCGAAACGCTCGCCCTCCTCACGCTCCAGAGCGTATCTCTTGAGTAGCGGCTTCAATGTCGCCAGTATCTCCTCTTCCTTGATGCTCTGGCGGTACAGCTTATTCAGACGCTGGCCGTGGTAACCACCACCTAGGTACATGTTGTACGCACCATAAGCCTTACCGACAAAGGCAACCTCGGCAAGCCATGGCCGGGCGCAACCGTTGGGGCAACCAGTCATTCTCATGACAATCGAGTCGTGACGCAGGCCAAGCTCCTCAAGATAGCCCTCGAGCTTGCCAATCAGAACTGGCAGATAACGCTCTGACTCAGCCATGGCCAGACCGCAAGTAGGGAAGGCAACACAGGCCGATGAGCTGAGACGCAGACCCGAGAACTGGGTGTTGTCTAACTTCCACTTCTTGAGCAGGGCCTTGGTCTCCTCGAGATCCTCGTCGGCAATGTTGCTGAGAACAACGTGCTGGTTACCGGTGAGACGGAACTCACCCTTGGTCTTCTGGGCGATGTCACGCAGACCAGTCTTCATCAGGAACTCGGGAGTATCCTCAATACGACCGTTCTCGGTGAACATGGTGAAATGATTCAGACCGACATCATCCTTGATCCAGCCGAAGACATCGACGTTGCTTTCGAACTCGAACGGACGAGCGAGACCGAACTTCTGGCCCCATAGCTCCTCGACCTTGGCACGGAAAACATCGGCACCCATGTCGTCGATAGTGTACTTGAGGCGAGCATGCTTACGGTTCTTGCGGTCACCAAAGTCGCGCTGCACAAGCATAACCTTTTCACAAGCAATCTCGACTTGGTCAGGAGTGACGAAGCCCATCATGCGACCAGTCTGAGGGTAGGTCTTCTTGTTGTTGTGGGTAGTACCCATACCACCACCAGCGGTCATGTTGAAACCAGCAAGGTGGCCGTCTTCACCACGGATAGAAATCAGGCCGATATCGTGGGCGTACACATCGGTATCGTTGTGAGGAGGCGTAGCAATGGTGATCTTGAACTTACGGGGCAGGTAAGTAGGACCGTACAGAGGCTCAAAGTCCTGGACAGCATCGCCAGCAATCTGTACCTTGGTCTCATCGTCATTAGTGAGCCAAATCTCGTGGTAGGCACGAGTAGCAGGTAGCAGGCGAGCACTAATGCGCTGAGAGCACTCCCAGATTTCCTTGTGGTAGATGGAGTGCTTCAGAGTAGGAGAGCACATGATAGTACGGTTGACGTCACCGCAAGCGGCCAGAGAGGTCATCAGCGCACGATTGATGGCCTGCATAGCAGGCTTGAGCTTGCCCTTGACGATGCCGTGGAACTGGAAGGTTTGACGGGTGGTCAGTTTCATAGTGTTGTTACCCAGGTGGGTGGCAATATCATCCATGGCAATCCATTGGGCGGGAGTGGCAACAGCACCATCAAGACGGCAACGAATCATGAAAGAGAAGGCAGGCTCTAGGCCTTGGGCCTTGCGTTCATCACGGATATCACGGTCATCCTGCATATAAGTACCGTGGAACTTAGTCAGCTGCTGGTCATGTTCTGATATGGCACCGGTGCTGGTGTCACGGAGACCCTCCAGAATGGTACCACGGAGGAAGTTGGAGGCAATCTTGATGTCTTCATTGGTAATCGGAGCGGGCTCTTCGGGAAGACCATCAACGTTATCAACACCCAGAGCACTCCAGATCTTGGGCTCCCAAGCACTGTAGCCAGTTTGGTAACCATCAGGGTCCTGGTCATCACCAAGGCCAACTTCAGCCAAACGCTTAGCGCCTAGGTTGGTCAGGACACGATCAAGATCCTTGGCAGGCTTGTTGTAGTAGATGCGGTCCTCCTTGCGGGGCCAGTAGTGGCTGTCACCAAGACCGAAGACAGAGAAGTTAACGGAGGTGAGATCCAGTTCGGTGTTGTCCTTCAGGGCAGTCCACATGGCGTGAGCATTCTGAGGGAATTCACCCTGTCCAGCAGTGGAAGTGATGAAGACAATGTTCTCCTCCGCAGGAAGATCCTCGAGAGGGTAGTCCTCCATGGTCATGACCTGGGTTTTGAGACCACGAGCCTTACCACGGTTGGCCAATCGGGTGGCGACGGCGGTGGCATTGCCGTTATCTGAAGCGTAAAGAACAGTGAGAGGGGCGCCGAAGAGACCCTCAAGTAGCTGGTCATAAGCATCCTTGGCCTTGCGCTTCTGCTGTGTGCGAACCTCAGTGCCGAAATCTTGAGACAGAGTAGCAGCATATTGAGGGTTCTTCTGCATGATCTGAGTGAGCTGGTTATCGCGGGATAGGAAATCCTTGAGTTCCTTCTTGATGCGCTCAGAGTCAAGGGAGAAGTTGGGCTCGCCACGCTCCTCGTTGCGAGGGTTCCAGCGGTACAGAGGCCAGTAGCCAATGTCAACGGCTTTCTTAGTCTCCTGCAGCACAGTCAGAGCAGAATCATGCTCACCGTAGTAGGGCAGGTATGCAAGGACGACGGAGGGTCCATCGAACTTATCGGCCTCCATCAGAGCCTGGAGGACCTGGGTATATGAGCTGTAGACGGCAGTTGAGGCAACATAGACATTACTAAAGTTCATGGCGTACAGACCAATATCCTTCTTGCGACGGGCAGCATCAGCAGCAGAGCGCTGAGAGTAGGGGGTGGAATCAATGATCAGCATGTTAACATTCTGACCAGAAGCTAGGACATGGTGAACACCGGAGTTGCCAAGATCGTAAGACCAAGCATCTGAGCCAACCAGCCACAAGGACTCCTTGCGGAAAAGACGCTGGTTCTGGAGTAGTTGTTGAGACAGGGCGCTGTTATCAGCCTGTAGGGTTTTGATAAGCTCATCAGCGTTTGCGGAGGACTTGGAAGTGTCGTTGACGTTAAGAGACCATTTAGCAAGTGACTTGGAAGGAGCCTCAGAAGCAAACTCCTTGGAAAAGGCGGCGGCCTTGGCATCGTTGACAAAGCGAGCGCGCTTCTCCCGTCTCGCAAGCAGCGAACCGAAACCGAATTCGGGAGTGGTGGCAATAGTCTTAGAAATGCCTGCGTTCTCAGAAGTCAGGGCATTCGCTATGAACACCCGCTGGTCAAAAAGCTGGTTCAGGATCTTGGTGTAGGCAGTCTCGGCCTTTGGGGTCTCAAGAGAGTAGATCTCAGTAGCAGATGAGGTAGCTTCAATGCCGACCTCAAGATTCTGGATGGGCTTCTCAGAGGTGAGGTTCTGAATAACACCGCGAAGGGCTTGATTGATTGTTGCAGCAGAAAGGTTGCCTAGTTGATGACCGACAACAGCCTCAACACCGCCGGGACCGCTCTTGATAGATGTGAGAACATCGAGTAGCAGAGGACCCCACTTGGTGGTTTTACGGCGGATTTGCTCCAGAACAGCTATTCTCTTGATGGACTTGGGAATGGACTCAACAAGCTTGGCACCGAGCCATGGGCGGTAGAGACGGGCAGTGAGAACACCAGTACCGGCGAAAACCTCGTCGGCACCGGCTGAGGAAACAGCCTCGACAAAAGCGTGGCTGTTGGCGCCAAAGACAAAAACGCAGTTGGTGGCATTCTGAGGGCCAACATACTCAAAGGCGTGGTAATGACGGCCGGTAGCCTCGGCAAGCTTGGACCAGATATCGGTGGCGTAGACAAAGATGTCCTCGGAGGTGGCAATAGTAGGCTTCTGGGCAGCCTCGCCTCCCTCGGCAGGAGCAGGAGCGGAAGTCTTCTCGTTAGCATAGATGGAGGTGTGGCTCGACGGAGTGGCCTGATAGGCAGTGATAGCGTCAGAGTCAAGCAGAGCCTTGATGAGGATAGGAGCCTCGGGGCTCACGGCATCCTCGTCGGCAGAAGAGATGGAGCCGGGAAAGAAATGGATAACACCCTTTCCGGAGCGGACAGCCAGAGCATGGGCAGTCGCGGCCATATCCTGCGCCTCCTGGACGGTCTCAGACTGCAAGAAGGTCCAGCCAGCATTGCGGATAGAGGTAACTGGCGAGTAATCAGGGCTCTCGTTGGGAGACAGAGAGACATGGATCACCACAGGGTAGCTGGCCAGCTTGTAGAGGTGGCCAATAGACTGCACCAGAATGGTTGACGAAGTAGTGACGCTGGTGAGACGTCCTGAGCGGACAGGCGCAAAGACTGATAGAAGAGGATCGGCATTGTAGCGAACAGGGACAACCTGAAATTGTGTGCAAGGTTAGCCAAACGCCTTGGTAGAAAGAAAAAGAGGCAGTACAAGAAGCGTCGCCGTCACTGGCAACTTCACAGGTAGGAAAGGATAGTGAGAACACATACCTCAGTGGCGCTTCCAGAAGCCGAGACGAGGCTCTTGATTTGTTGTGAAGCAAAGCCCTTGAGCAATGGTGAGAATTCGGAGTCGGAATCGAGAGAGGGCTGGACTGAAATGACGACATCGCTAGAAAGGTAAGCGATGCGAGCCACTGCGAAACGGGCAAGATCGCATGATGTTAGCAAGCGAGATTCAAGAGAGTATAGTAGGAGGCAAGGCCGCAGCTGGGCTGTAGGTGTGATAGAACGTCTTGGAGGTTAAGTGTAACGAGGTAGGGAAGGAGATATGATTTGAGGTGTTTTCTCATAACAATAACAAACACCGTCGGCAACGGCTGGACTGCTGCGTGGAAGTGGCGTTGGGTGAAGCCGGTACGACGCAGCCGTGGGTGTAACTGTTGTGGCGGCCAACAACCGTAGCTATGGCGGCATCAACAGCCACGGCTGCCGCCCCGAAGATGGGAGAGGTGGGCTGGGAATCAGGACGGGCAGGCAGGCAGACTGAATAGACAGCAACAGCAGAAGCAGTAATAGCAACAACAAAAGAACAGACCAAAGACTTACCGGCCTCGCTCGGGGAGCCAACGACCTGTGCGCCGGACATTGCTGCTTCTCGGGGTGATCGCGGGTCTGGAGGAGATATGCTAGTCTGCCAGAAGCGCAGCGACATAGTAGAAGAAGAGGAAGGGGAGGAGAGCCCCAACTTCGAAGAGGAGGGGTGTCCACGATAAAAGGGAATGGCCTTGACTTGCTAGCAAACCGGCAAGCTCAGGATGTGTCCACTCTCTCTCCCGCAAGAGGACGACAGACTAGAGACTAGTGAGGACTTAGTTGCTAGACGGGTCCGGTGAAGAATTTTTAGTCAAGTAATTATATAATTAATCCATCGTAGATTGAGAGAGAGAAGGAAAAAGAAAAGAAAAACAATACTAGTAGCGAGCCGTCTCTGACCTGGCTGCTACCGTGCTGCTGCAATTACTACTATTACCATTGCTATTACTACGGTACTCATATTTTGATAGGCTTTTTTCTTTTTGTTTGTCATTGTCATCGAACTAGGAAGTTTCGCTCTGCTGCTCCCGATTGGGAACTCCCCGCAAAAAAGCCCTCTGTCAGACTGCCCATTCGACAGCCGTGCTTTGTAACTGCCTGCAATTGGGTTGGCCAGAATCAATGTTGGCGACATGGCCATAGTGGGGGCCCATCTATCTTCGGATTGCGTGATCATTTAGCGCTCTCCAGGCCTATTGCACCACCGCCAGCATACAACGCTTTTTGGGGGGTTTTATGGTTGTCGTGCTGAGTTGCCTCCTTTTGGGTTTGTACCGCGGTTCATGTGTTTTGTTCTCTTGTTTGCTGTGTCTGTCCTTGGTGTAGATTTCTAAGCTGCAGCGACTCCGGTGACGACATTGGAACCACATGGAAAATATACATACTTATACGTACGGGTTTTTTAATCATTAATCTTATCGAGCTATGAAGACGTATACATAGATATAAATATACATACTTGTAGTATACATATGTACAACTACTATTTCACAAATATCCATCAGACTAGGCGTAGCGAGTTTGACCAACAGCACAACCAATGATGTGATTCTGAGCTCTTTATATCGTCTTTCTTTGGCCAGCCTAGTTTGTCTCGTACTAGTAGTCCTCTTGGAAACCCAAATTAAACATAAATAAATAAAAAAGCCCCGTCTCCCTTGTTTGCCTCACCGGTTCCGGCCTTTCTCGCATCTGCGAATCCTGAATGGCGTTTCTTCTTGTCGACTCTTTTCGTTTACGTCTTTTTACCCCTTTGGTATGGCAGATGGTTAAATGGCAACCTACCTGCATCTTGTAGCTGTAGTTTAGCTGTTGTTTTGTTTTTAGTTGTGGTTGTATCTACACCAGCCCAGGAACCACCACCTTGAGACGTCACAGCCCTCCAATCAACGACATGCTATACCTCAGCCACCAAAGCCAAAAGCCTTGTACAATTGCACTGATGGTTAGACGGATTGTACTGACGGAAGACCCTAATATGCATTTGCCGCTAAAACTCCTGCTGCCGCTAGTCGGCTAGTCGGTGAGTCTACCGACTGCATTACCAATTGTAGCAATGCTTACACATATGTACATTCATTACTGCAGCATTACAGTAGTATTGGCTCACTTACAGCTATTCGTGATGCATAGCATCATCTGCAACTCTCCTCGCACCATCGCTGCCGATCCCATGTGTCACCTAAAACCACCCGCTTTCGCTGTCACCTCCGACCGTGAAATATCAGCAAAAATCAATATCAATGCCTCAGTTCTATATTCTAGCAACCTTGGGCCATCAGGCCTGCCGGAGTGAATCCCTAAAGGACGTCAATGCCGCGCCGAGGCTGCTTTGTTACGGCTGAAGGCAATAACAAGAGTCATAAATCACATGAAGACCATCAGATATGAGACAATATCTCTACTATCTTGCATCAAGTAACGGTATCCCGACTCTGTCTTATCTTGTCGGGCAAACGTAGAGTCTATCGGAGCGCGCCGAGACTCAAAGTCTAATACAAACAGCACGTCATCAGTCATAAGGTTAGAAAAAAAGAAAAAAACATGCTACCATTTATTTCCCGCGGGCTATCCTCCAAACAAATCGTTCCTACAGTACAAGTCTACAGTACGAGTCTACTATATTATGGCTGATAAGCGGGAGCATCAAACAACAGGCAGACAGTTATTAAATCAATGTAACAATGTCATCCCCCAGCTTGCGCAAAAATAAAGTTCATCTCAAATATAAAACGCGACCAAGAAGTGAAGTCCAATCGCATGATCCCTTTGACTGTTGCCTGTTACTGTTATCTTGTTACCCCTATCAACATCGGATTCGCTCGCATTATTACTTGACGCATTACAAGTATATACGAGAAAAGAGACAAAAACCCCCAATCTAAAAAAACAAAAATAAAAAAAACATCACAACAAGAAAACAACAGAGACCTTTGGAACGAAAACTGAATTTGAGGCGACGATACATGAATTTCACTTAGATTCTGGTAGTTTTGAAACTTTGATCCTCTTGCCAATGGTGATGATTATTAATGCTATGAATAATTTGCAGATAGAATCGAAGAAGAGAGGGAATAAACATCGACCTGGTGCTCTTTTTGGCTGTGATAACAACAATTTAAAGTGCTTATGCCAACTTTACTGGCTGGCGCCGGCATCAGCAATAGCAACGCACCAGCTTATATCGATGCTCTGATTAAAAATAAAAAACGCTGTAGTGATAGTAGTGTGTAACTGTAACTCAAAAGTTGCTGATTCATAGCGATAAACAAACCCGTAACATCATGTCTCTATTCCAGACCCGGAAGATGACATTCATATGGCCGTACTTGCGTAGTGGATGGTAGGTAAACAAAATTGAAAAAATAAACCTGACGCCTCAAAGAAAAAAAAAAGCAGAAAAAGCAGAAAAGACCGCTACCCCATATACAGATATTGAACATAATAGATTATAAGAGACAGGTTTTGGTCGATCGAATACAACACAGCCGATCTAGAAGGTAGTGCACTGCACATAAATCAAGCGGGTGACTTGATCATCATGTTTCGCGTCATGTAGCAATAGCAATAGCAATAGCAATAGCAATAGAACGAAATTATCGATCATACAATGTCATCCGAGACCTTGCGGAATCGCGCGTTCATGGACCGCGCCCACTCATCCTGATCTGAGGCGTCGAGCCAGTATGACCGACCAGTCTTGATCATGACTCGAGCCAGCTTGCCGCGCCATGTGTGGCCCTCGGCACAGTCCTCGGTGAAGGGGGCACCCAGTTGCTTGATGGGGTCCTCGTTGTCGCCAAGACGGTCGATATGGCGTCTAAGGCATTGCTGAGCAAAAGCAGCAACGACGAAGCACAGGTAAAAGCGAGTCAATGTAACAAGCGATATAAGCACAATGCTAAAGGCTGTATCGTGGGGCATGCTGGACGCTGCCTTTGCGGACAAGCTGCCACCCGAGACCTTCAAAGGCATTTGAGACGTCACGGAATCATCGGCCTGGGCATCCTCGGCGGCTCTAGCGACGTACCAAGTGGCGGCAAAGGAGATGGTAAGCGCGAGATTGATGAACGAGTCGACAATGTACAGCCATGCGAGGGCCAGACATTCGAACGGGCTCTGTTTCCGCAGATGCGGGACCAGATACGCAAGGCAGGCGATAATAGCGATCGAGTATAGGTACGTTGGTATTTGTAGAGCATTCAATTCGTAGCCTGTCAAGATGGCGAGGAGGCCATAGATTCCGGTGGCCTTGTTGAAGGCCAGAACCACAGCGAAGACTTCAGTGGCAGTTTCGAGGCTAACACATCCCAAGAACTTCTATATCGGCGGAAAAAAAAAAAGACACACTAGTTAGCATTTTGAGTTGACATATTACATATGCAGCTAACTGCTTGCGACTACTACATCATTCGGCACTCCTGAATCCAGATTTTGGGGCGGCATCTCATCTCGTCCATTGTATGCAACAAAGACAACACAGTAACAATTGAAAAGAAGGCCACTACAAATCAGGAAATGGCAGGCAAAAAAAAAAAACAATAAGGAGTTGCCGCTTGCTTTATCGTTTGAGCTGATGAAGAAAAGCCTAATAATAGGCTATAGTTTTTATCGCTGTTTTTTTTATCACTGACGCACCTTGGGTCGCGGCACACGGAATAGTCGAGAAAAAGTACGCATCGCGGATGATTTATATAGGATTGAGAGAGATATAGGGGAAGAGGAAGAGAAGAAAGATGCCTCTGCTGCCTTTCGACCACGCGTCACTCAGAAACCAGTGAATTTCTCCGAAACCTCGATCGGAATGGCGGCAGAGAATATTAAATATAAAAAAACGAAAGAGGAATATTAAAAAAAATCGTGTTGCGCCGAATGAATAGGGATGGTAAAAAGAACCCCCCCCAAGAAACCAGAAAGAAAGAAAAAAAAGGAGGGACTATCGGAATGTGACGACCAGAGAAAAATCGTCGACAAGAGGGAAGGAAAAAGAAAGAGAAAAGGGAAAGAATTAGGAAGCACAAAATATCCTCGTTTGTATATATACAAAATGCATGATACAACAAAACTACCGCTGAGGCCTGTTTAATGGGATCGATGCTGGTTTCTTTTTCTCTTTTTTCTTCTTTTATTTTCGCTTCGTTCTTGGGTCGGATGTTTTGGCACACCACTTCTCGTCGCAAGCTTCTTTTTTGTTGTGTTTTATTTCTTCCTCCTTAGTCATTATTGTTGCATGCTCTCTTTTTTTCCTTTTTTTTTTCTTTTCTACTCGTCTTATTATCTGTCTACCTACTACCACCAACCCAACTAGGCTCCTCTCAAAAAAAAAAAATGCAGTGCAACAAAAGGCAGGGCAAAAAGTTTAAAATTGGTCGCTTGATCACCAAGCAACACTAAAACTCAGCTCGGGCCAGCTTCTGGACTTCCGGGTCAACCGAGCACCCCGTCAAGCCGAAACCCAAGAAGCTCCTGTGGATTTATGACTAGTAAACATTGGTGAACATATGAACATAGGTATGCTTTGTATTTCTCGCTTACTCATCGAACAACACTACTACATACAGATATGTATCTGTATATCTACTACTACTACACCTGCTATGTGGGCAGTGAAGAAAAAAGTTTAGCCAGGCCAGCGCTGTTTGTCTTCTCTACCTTCTCTACTGCTTCCCCCATGCGAAATTTGTTCTTGTTTTCTGTGTTTTTCTTTCTAGTTCAGACCTCCATTTCCTCGAGGACCATTAGGGTTTTCGACGTTCAACGATCCACTAGGGTTGGGTCCACGTGATCCCCATAAAGACGTAAAAGGTTAAATAAATAAATAAATACTACGGAGTCCATGCGTTTAAATGCCCATCGTCATAGAGCAGGCACCAAAGACAGAAGGAGATACAATAATAAAAACATTGGTCAACTAGTCGGCAGCTTAACAGGCACCCGAGATAAATTCTTTTATTTGGCAGCATCAATCAAGTTGATGTCGAACTAAACCCTCTCGTCTCTTCGTACAGAATCTACCCTCCGACAATTACCATACTCATATTTTGCATGTTGATTAATATTTTGGGGTTTACTGTTTCATCCTTCTAGAATAAATCTCACAACTTCTTCGTGGTCTCTCACATGCAACTACGGGTGTGAAACATACATGAAGCCCGTCGCTGCTATATCTAGGGTTATTTCAAGACCCTGATGGTTGAAAACGTCACAAATATTATCATCTTTAGAACCAAAAAAAGCTTGACTTGCTATAAGAGGAATAGTTTCTACCCCTCCCCCAATAAGCTTAGAGCAGTTTATTTAGATCTGTTCTACCAAGGCAGAAATTCAATTAAGATATCTAGATGACAGCTCTCGTCCCCATATCCCGATTTCGCTCGTTTTCGAATACCTTGAAAACACTAAAAAGTTTACGTGCTATATCATCACCGTCTACATCATCTGCATCATCTCCTTGCGCATCTACTTATATACCAAATACTCGGATTTACCTTCGGCAATACTCGCATTTCGCATCACGTGCCTGCCAACTCCATCCTTCACTACAGACGCCCAAATTACGTACTATATCGCAACTCCAACCCAAACTCGATCTCAGCAGCAGCAGCACCACCACTAGAAACATGTCGAGTTCCGCTAATCTGGTAGAGAGCGCCAAAAAGGCTGCAGCCTACCAAGCTGTAGAGCAGCACCTGGATGCGTCTTACAAGTACGTTGGCATTGGATCTGGTAGTACCGTTGTATACGTGGTCGAGGCCATAGCCGCCAAAGGCCTCAAGTTCTACCAAAACATGCTATTCTTTCCGACGGGAAGCCAGTCTAAAGGTCTGATACGGTCTGCGGGCTTGTCTATGTGCCAACTTCCTGAACGTCCTATTGGTCCTGATGGCCGTCCTGCGCAACTAGACGTCGCATTCGACGGTGCTGACGAGGTTGACGACGAGCTTAACTGCATCAAGGGTGGTGGCGCCTGTCTTCTGCAGGAGAAAGGCGTTGCTATCCGCTCTAAAAAGTTCATCGTCGTTGCTGGTAAGTTATAAACCCTTCCTGTGTAATTGTACACGTCAGAAGACAATAGAAAAAACTTAATCCTTGCCATTTTTTCATAACGCCCCAAACTAACAACTTATGCATCTTTTAGACTACCGAAAGATTTCTCCTCGCTTGTGCACAGTTTGGAAAGCTGGCATCCCCATTGAGGTGGATCCCTTCTTCGCTGTCGATATCATCGAGGATCTCAAGGACATGGGCTCTATGAACCCCCGTATCCGCTCCGGCTTACCATCTAAAGCTGGAGAATGTGTGACTGACAACGGTAACTGGATTATCGATGCGCCCTTCGAACCTCTTTTGTTAGCCAAGGACGGCGAGCAGTCCGGCAAGTGGGAGATTAACGCTCTGGCTGCTGCTCTCAAAGGTCTCGAGGGTGTTATAGAGATTGGTATCTTCCATGGAATCAACGGTGTACAGGCTGCCAAGGCGGATAAGAGACGGGCCCAGAAGCCTGTAGCTGCTTACTTCGGAATGGCTGATGGTAGCGTCAAGACACAGACTGCTTAGAGAGCCTGCTATACCATATCATCGCGGGAAAAAGGCAATATAAAAAAAGACAAAAGCCTGTAGATAGTATGCAAGTATGACAAATGAATACATAAACAATAAAACAGAACAACACCTTTAAATCGAAAACAAGGAATTAGATCCTAATTCTAAGTTTCCAGCATTTTGTACAGAGTAGGATGAATTATGCGAATCAAGGTATAGATAATGTATGTACTGAGAATTAGAGAGGCTGGTAACCTCATGTTGTTATACAAGCAAATGCTGAGATCCACCTGTGCGTTATGCTTACAACCCACCCACTACATCAAGCATCGTATAAAAAGGAAAAAAAAAGGTGGACAAATGAAAGTTGTAAAAACAAACCAAAGTAGAGAAAGAAGAAAGATGAAAAAGAACAAGGGCCAAAAAACAAAAGGGGCATAACCAGGAGAGAGTGTTAGAAAAAAACGGAAAGGCATAATCGGGCATCAAGCAAAATATGTGAGTAGATGGGCAGAATGAGATTAGGGGAAGTGACAGTGGTCAACAGTCCATAAATCAGATGACAATCTGACTTGGCCTAGGACAAATGGCACACACATGGACGCTGAGCTTGAGTAGTCTTTTGGCTATAGCGTTTTGAAGAAGTTCAGCCGACAGTAGTAGTGAAGTGACCTGTAGGTTGGCCTTTTTTGAGTTTAGCATGCGCAGCCCTCTTGGGAAGCAGGAGCAGTGTTGACGTTGACGTCGATCACTAGATAGATATGTGTTAGCGAGACAGTTCTCGGTACCGATGACCGGGGGGAGGGCCAAAAATCCTCAATATTCAACTTTTCAGACTTACTCTGGTTGGCGGCCTGGGTACCAGTTTCGTCCATGCCCGGAAGGGCCTGCGCTATCCGCTTGAAAAGCGTCTTGACGTTGTGACCGGCCTTAGCACTTGTCTCCATGAACATGAGGTTGTTCTTCTTGGCTTCCTCCTCACCCTGTTGGGTGGTGACCTCGCGCTTGTCAGTGAGATCGGTCTTGTTGCCGACTAGGACAATGATGACATCATTGCCACGCTCAGCGCGGACATCGTCTATCCACTTCTTGGTGTTCTGGAAAGACTTGTTGTCTGTAATATTTGCACATAATTGTCGTTAGTTGGGAGCTCTTGTTATGTTCACTGTAAAAAAAAAAAAGAAAGAAAAAATAATTGTATAGGGGGTGGTGCAACTGACTGGTGACATCGTAGACGACAACGGCGACACTGGAGTCGCGGATGTATGAAGGAATCAGACTGCGAAAACGTTCCTGGCCGGCAGTATCCCAAAGCTGCAACCGCACGGTTCTATCTTCTAGATACATAGTCTGTGTGTTGGCATAAAGGTATTAGAATTGGTGCCCCGCTATGTCATATACTTACTATCGGCAAGGGGGGGTGGTGGGTGCTTGGTGGGATGTGATATGTTGACTTGCTTTGGACAGGAAATCGATGCCAATGGTGGCCTGGTAGGTGTTGTCGAATGAATCGTACATGAAGCGAGTGATGAGAGAAGTCTTGCCAACTGACGACGGTGACAGCATAGGGTTGTTAGTCAAGGGACATTCGGTTCTTGAAACTCACAAGCTTCTCGAGCTGCGAGCTGTTCTTCGGATAATGACCTACCGCTTTGTTCACCCAAGAACACAAGCCTGGAAAAAGGTTTGAATGTTAGGACTGGTTTGCAGACGTGCATCATGCACTCGGCTACGCACATATGGGGACATACTTGAACTTCTTCAAAGGGGTGTTGTATGACCCGCTGGTACCAGCTGACGCCATGGTGAAGGTCTGCGAGAACGATGTTGTTTGGTGGTGATGCCGCAGGCGACGATGGTAGCCAGATCGATTCGAGGTGAGGGGTTGCAATACAAGCAAGCAAGGGACAGCTTAGGTATAGAAGAATAGGCTGGCAGAGATCACGGAAGGAAAAAAAAAAGAAGCCTGGACGAGGTGGTCTAGTGAAAGCAAGATAGAAAACACCGAGGATTAGGTCAATGAAAAAAAGAAAACAGGCTTATGTTAAAGTTACAGTCGTGAAAAAGGGATGAATAGCATGTCAAGTTAAGCTCCGTTATTGTTCTGTTCCGCTAAAGGCAACCCTGCTGCAAAAAGAGGCCAGAGTCGGTCGGTTTGCTGTAATGCAGTAGGTCACATGACTACATGTGTGCTTATCTTATCAAGCGTGCGTGGGGCCAAAAATTCCCATGTCTCGATTTTTTTTTGACGTACAGTGGTCGAGGAATTGGCTGGGCGCATCTGGCAGAGTGAGAACAACCTCTTTTCTTTGCAGCAAAATCACCAATTGGCGGCAATTTCCTATATTTTTTTCTTCTTTTCCTTTCCATTCTTGTCTTTACAGTCACATCAGTCACAATGCCTGTTATTCAAGGCCTCTCTGCTGCCCCCAGTGCTCCGGCGCAACACAAGCAGCCGTCGAGAAAGGGCAAGAAGGCCTGGAGAAAGAACGTCGATGTCACTGAGGTCGAGCAAGGCCTCGAGGAGCGCAATGAGCAGATTATTCAAGGGTTTGTGATACTATCCTAGCAGATAGTACATCATGAATCCCCAATTGCTAACCAATTGTCCCCATTATAGTGGTATTCTCGCCGAGAAAGAATCCGAAGACCTTTTCGATATCGATATCAAGGGCGACGCCAATGCCAAGAAGTCGGTTCCCACGAGACTGAGAGGCCTTAAGGCCGACGATATCATTGCCCAGCGCTCTGCTGTTCCGGCAGTACCAATGCGCAAACGTCCCGCTAGCAAGGTCGGTGATGGTCTAGTCGAGACCAAGAGACTCCGCAAGGACTGGGTATCACACAAGGACCTCAGCCGTCTAAGACGTGTTGCAGACGGCCAACGGGATGCCATTGATGTTCAAGACGCCAGCTACGATATCTGGGGCGCTGAGCCCACACCCATCTCGCAAAAAGAAGAGTTTGACTTCCTACCCGAGCCCTCTGCGGCCAAGGTCCCTACAACTTTCAAGGAGTCGCCTATCTCTCTTGCCGCTAATGGCAAGGCGATTCCCGCAGTCAAGAAGCCCACCGGCGGTTTCAGTTACAACCCAAGCTTTGATGAGTATACCAAGCGCCTAGACACCGAAGGCGCCAAAGCCGTGAAGACCGAACAGCAGCGTCTTGAGAGAATCGAAAACGAAAGAATATTAGCAGAGGCTTCTGCCCGTTCTGCCGCAGAAGCCGAAGCCGCCGAGGCCAAGCTTGACCTATCAGAATGGGAAGAAGACTCCGCATGGGAAGGTTTCGAAAGCGGTGCTGAAGATGCCAAGGCGACTAAGAAAACACGGCGCAAGACGCAAGCCCAACGCAACCGTGCCCAGCGCCGTAAAGAAGAGGAACAGTCCCTGAAGCACGAAAAGGCCTTGAAACTCAAGCAGGAACAGCTCAGACAGCTTAAGAAGATCAACAAGGAGATCAACGAGGAAGAGCTACAAAAGGAGCTGCAGAAACAGGCAGAACTAGACGCCTCGAGCAGTGATAGCGAAGGTGACGATGAGGTTTTGCGCCGCAAGGTGCTCGGCAAGATGCCCGTTCCAGAGCAAGATCTCGAGATCGTCTTACCCGATGAGCTTCAGGACTCTCTTAGAGCCCTTAAGCCCGAGGGTAACCTGCTTAAGGACCGTTACCGTAACCTGTTGGTCCGTGGTCGTGTCGAGGCGAGAAAACGCATTCCCTTCCGCAAGCAGAACAAGGGAAAGCTTACCGAGAAGTGGACTTACAAGGACTTCAAGCTACAATAGAAGGCCGAGTCTCCGATCTTATGCCCTCGTTGTTAATGTTCTTGTTGTCTATATCTTTCCTTTTCTTTCGTGTCTTGTTTTGTAATAATGTTTTTGCATATCATCATGACAGAGCGTTGTCACCATCGACGCTAATATTTTTTTTTTGCACCAAAACTTGAATTTTTTTATAGAGAAGGAAGAGGATAAAAAAGGAGAATAAATACTCGTGTAACGCCCCACAATATTCTATTGATGATGCTCCGCACCAAATCCATGTATGCACCAATTCCGTCTTCTTCGTGACATACTTCCAACCTACATTCTTTTTTTCGCGATATCTTCAACAACCATAAAAAAGTGACAAACTTCGCATGTCTTACGTGCCGCTGCCATTAAAGCAAGCAGTAGCACATCATTTCGGACAAGGAAACGAAGTTTCACGTACCGAAATCACAACCGCCAATGAATCAACCGATCAACCACCAGTAGTCAGCAGAGACTGGGTTAAACATTTCTCAAAAAGAACCCTAAATTTTCAAGTCGTGAAGCAAATGGCATCATTGATATCAAGCGCCGAGAATCTGGAGTGGTTGAAAATGTGAACGACTGGTTTGTCAGACTCCAGGATATCATGGATGGATATAATATACAACCAGACGATATTGGGAATATGGACGAGGCTGGATTCCAGTTAGCCCAGCCAAAGTCTATTCTTGTCGTCACTGGTGTTAATGCTTCTGTTCCTTCTATTGCTATCAGGCCTAATAGGGGGACTGTAACAGCAATTGAAGTTGCCATCGAAACATCACTACAGATACCTTTCTTGGTCTGATTACTCAAGTACGACAGAAGGCCACGTGTCCTTCAGCCATCAAATCAGCATTAAGGAAGACTAGAATCTTCCCGTTTAATCCTCTAGTAGTTCTCCGGCCATTGTTTGAGCAACAACAACGCCATGCCCCTTGAACCCCACCTTCCCAAAATGACGACTCTCAAAATGCCAGTCTGGACAACCTCCAAACCCTCCATACCAAAGAGCGGCTTGAGGATATGCCTGGTTTCCTTGTAGCACCTATCCAGAATGGGGCAGATCCAAGCATCATTTATAATGGAATTGTCAAAATGTCACAGCCTCTTTGGCTGCAGTTCAAGGGAAGAGATTGCTTGAAGCACGTATCACAGAGATGGCGGGAGTTACATCTAGAGAGGCGGTAAGAGCACGGAATTGCCGCCAAAGACTTCAGGGAGGTGGTCCTACTAGTGTACACGATGGCCGGCAAGAAATCGGACTAGAATTTATGATAGGCAATCTAGACAATCACATTTCTGTGCGAACTGTAACGGGGAGTTACTATAGGAGATAGCCGATCAGGATACGCAAACATGAGGGGACTTTTTTTCTTTCAAAAGTATATTGTCCAATAATGGCAGCATGTTCATCAAGTAATAATTCTTCTATTTATATATATAATTGTTGAAGATACTGCAAAAAAATTAATGCAGGTTGGTGGATTTGGTGCGGAGCAAACCATCAATAGAATATTGTGCGGCGTGAGTATCTCTAACTAGTAATATAAGAATATACCAAAAAACCCACATGATTATTAAGGATAAACAACCTATTCTATGTTGCTTACGCCGTATTCTATGAAACTGTACACCTTAATTGAAACTAACAAGATCTGTGCGCAAGATGAAATTTGTTAGTTTGTGACTTGTGATACTGTAAGGATGAAGGAAAATGAAAACAAAAGACTTACCACGCCCGAAAAGAGCACGTTTGGCCCAGTCCATAGCCATTAAGGTTCTGGTTCTTAGCGATACGCTTTGCGCAAAGTACGCACTTCTCCAGGCATATACGGCCCATAGACCACCGGTCATATTCCAGCCCTTACCGAAATCGAAGACGGCCGAGTTACCAATGTACGCCAGACTACCTAAATGGCGGTACTCGAATGCTCTGAACACTGCAGAGTCGACATCACCCTCGAAAATATCGTTGGCATGGAGCGTCTCCGTGGTGCGAGCTAACTTGTTCAACTTTCTTGCTAGGTATTGGCCTTGTTGGTTGGCTCTCTGGGCTGTAGCTGGTAGTGAAGTGAGCTTGGCGTCAATCTCCTTGAGAAGGGCGCGGAGCTCATCAAAGGACAGCGTTCCCGATTGGTCCTTGTCAAACTCGTAGAAGAGCCTATCTAGTCTCTTGAGGTGGACACCGGCCTGTGGGAACCGTATCTTTACATCATTGGCAAGATTGCGCCAGCTATCAAAGCTGAGCTGGAGTGAATTAGGGTTTCTGCCTTTCTTGGCAGCGAGATCACTGATGTAAGTGGCTATTTGCTCCGCAATATTGTTTTGGACAGTCGAGCAGTCACCAATGGCGTAGACGTCCCCGAGAGGAGTGCCGTTGACACGCAGATGACTGTCGGTTTCGAGGGCATGACGGTTGTTCTGGTTGTGAAGCTTGGCGGCAATGCGCTGGCAGAACTCACTCTGGGACACGCCAGTCGACCACAAGCAGAAGCCCATCGGTAGCTCGTTTTCGGTGACAGAACCGTCCTCGCATTTTTGGGTAAAGATGATCTTGTCTGGCTCGATGCGCGACACACGAGAGTTGGTCATGACATTGATCTGGTCACGGGCAAATCGTGCTTCGGCATATCTAGACACAGTCTCGTCATAGGTGTTTAGGATATGACTGCGGCTCTGGATCAAGTGAACGGAGATTTCATTTCGAAGCAGTTTGGGGAAGTTCTCGATAAGATCCTCATTCAACAGATCGAAGAGCTCGGCAGCAAACTCGACACCAGTAGGACCGCCACCGCTGATCACGAACGAAAGGAGCCTCCTACGCTCCTTATCGGATGTCGTTGGCAGGCAGGCCAGTTCCAAATTGCGAAGGATGCGGTTGCGAACCTGACGCGCATCGTTGACATCCTTGAGGAAATGGGAGTGCTCGAGTCCCTGAACGCCGTGGGGATTAGTGACAGATCCAACAGCAATGACTAACTTGTCGTAAGGAACATAAAAGCGAGCTTCCTGGCCGTTGCCATCGATCTGTGACACCTCGACTAACTTGTCCGAGAACTCGACATCTTCGGCTTGAGCTCGGAGATAGTGCCCCCGGACACGTCCCAGGATTCGACGAATGGATTCAACTAGAGACCGCACCTCTAGTGTCCCTACAGTCGCGGACGGAAGCATCGGCGTGAAGAGGAAGTAATTGCGGGGAGAGATAAGAGTGATATGGTAATCTTCAGGGTTGATGTCCTTGAGGATGGCGACGCTTCCCCATCCGCTTCCCAGGATGACAAGGTGCGGCTTGTCCTTGCGCAGACGGCTTTCTTCGCATTCGTCGTCGTCGATGAACACCTCAGCAATAGGCAAGTTCTTGGGGCCGCCAGTTCTAGGGGTCAGCGCCAGTTTAGAAACGTTGATATCGTTGAGGGTTGCATCTTCGGTGTACGTCGATGCATCGTAGATGAAGAAGCCGATGACGCATATTCCGAGCACAATGACCGTAGCGCCGAGCGCCGCAGCGGCTTGTTGTGCGAGATACAGCAGCCGTGAAGTGCGCTTCCGCTGGGGATTGAGGCGGGCTGGTGTGGTCGAAAGAAGACGCCTTTGGGTGCCGAGTGCAATGGAAGTTTGGGGATAGAGTGTGGTTTTGTGTAGGCGCAATGGGAGTTGTTGATATAAGCTTTGATTTGACGGCGTAGCAGCGTTTATGGTCGAGCACCGAAGTCTTGGCGGATGGCTCGAGAGCCGCATCAAGCCATGTGCTTCTCGACGCACTAAAGACGATATCATATTCTAGAACGGCAATGAAGAAAACCCAGGAAAAGAAGAAAACGAAAAAGAGAAAGGAATATTCAAGGGGCCAAAGAGAAAATCAAAGGTTAAGAAACGAAATGCGGAATTCCAATGGCGAAAATTATAACTTGGGGGATATAGAAAGAGCCATTAAATTCAGGAACAGCTACCAACTAATCAAATCCAAAAGCCTGTCCAGCTCTTGAGAAAGCAAGGCAAAGGCAAAGCAGCACATTAGCACTAGCACAGTTTGTTTAAATAACGTGGAATTATATATGGAAACTGATGTCACTCGCTTGTCCTGTCCCAAATTAGGCACTACCCGAAGTAAATCCACATGCCAGCGAAAAAGAGTGGATATCCGGCCCATCTGGGCCTGTGCTTATGAGAATATCTTGGTCTATCCAGTATAGAGAAGCGAACCCTCCAAATATTTTTGTAAACGACATACGGTGCCCTTGCAGAGAACGGTGGGCCACGATTTTCATCATGTCCATATTTACCATAGTATGCAATAGCGATAACAAAACTAATGTCTTTGGTAAATTCTTGGGGGAAAATCGATTTGCGGATTTGCTGATGCCATGGGAAGTAACACTTGAGTGAGCTCCTGCCTGTTTGGGCGCGCATTCTAAAATTTAATCATCTCTATCATCGACTAGGGTTACGTGTATGACAATTCTTTCATGCTGTGTGGCGCTTTTGCTATTGATATCGTGACCGACAGATAAAACTCAAAGGCTCCTATAAGATATATATTCGAGATGTAAAGCCCGCCCAAAAATGACAATTTTAATTCCGTTGAGATCTCTCAGCAGCGGAAGTAACGCGCTTCTACCCAGCGTTCCTCAATGTCCGAGACCATGCTGCAAACAACAATCGAGATTTGAGGGAACACCATAGAAAGTCGATGGAGAGCCATGCGGCCAGCCGAGTAGGCGACAAACACAATCTTGTCCTCTCGCACACCGTGGTCGATCAGGACCTGCACGGCCATAAGTGCCGAGCCTCCACGAGCCATCTGAGTGTCGATGAGAAGCACATTCTCGTGCTTGTCGACGTCATTGTGCATCTTGTAGTAATGCAGTTCCGGCTCACCAGTCGACATGTTGGACTGGATGAGCATACGGCCGACCTTGCAATCGGGCATGACTCGCTTCATGGCAGTTTCAAAGGCCGAGCCTCCGCGAAGAACAAGAACTGCGCTTACTTCGCCCTTGAGCTCAAAGCCCTTGTATTCGCAGCCACCTGGGGTCTTAACCTGCCTTTGTCGGTAGTTGACGTGGTTGAGAGCGCTATATGTGAGTGTTAGTCTGTGTTCACAGTGGATACAAGACATGCGGTCGATACACTTACTGCTCTATTAGTAGGCATGCCAATCTGTCGAAGTAGAAGATGAAATCTTCGGCGTTGGTGTCAATGTCTTGGATAATGGTATTCATTCCAATAAGCTGAGTAGTATGCCCCAAGATCTTGACAGTGGGCGAAAGGGCACATTCGTCGGCATTGGCCTCTAGTTGTTTGAGAGCAGCTCTGTGATGAGTAGATTTCTCCACGAGCTTTTTCTCGATATATTGAATCATCATGTCTGTGTTATTCGTGGTAAGCATCCCTTCTTGGCATCAAGTGTGAGGATATATAGCTTGAAACGTACTCATGGCGGCTTTGTTATCGATGCCGCGGGGAACAATGATGTCAGCGACCTTACGTTGAGGATCGACATACTAAAAAATGTTAACTAACACCATTCGACTTTGGATGCAACAGTACAATGTACAGTACCTTTTCAAAGTTGGGTTTCACGAACGTAAACCATTGCTTGATACAGCCCTCGATGTCACGGCCACGCTCTTTGACATCGCGCAACACTGTTAAATAGTTAGATATGGCCTTGCGGGGATTATTTGGGGTTAATCATGAGGCTTTACATCGTCGGGATAGGCAAAGATCAAGATCAGCCTCACAAAAGATCTACGATTGTTGATTAGTCGGCGAAACAACATGACTCGGTGTGATATATATATTTACCATCATATCTAGGATGTTCCGAACACGCTGGTCGTACAGAGCGAAAATTCCCTCGAGAATAAGGACGTGTGGTGAATAGATGGTAGTACACTCAGGTTGTCTCTGGTGCTTGGCAAACGAATATACTGGGATTTCAGCTCGTTTGCTACACCGTCATGTTAGTCGCAAGTTGGAAAGTCGGAGCCCGGGAATCAAGGGATACAACATACCCTGCCTTAAGGTCATAAAGCTTCTCGATGATAACTTCGAAGTCGATAGCCTGAAAGATAGTTGTGCTATCAATATCGTGCCTGTAAGCAAAAAAAAGATCACGTCGATAAACCTACCTCTGGCGCATCAAAGTCGTATTCATTCCGGAACGCCTGCTTTGATTGCTTAGGTGTAAGAGGTTTGTAGAACGAATCCATAGGGAGGATGACAACCCATGGAAGGTTCAGCTTGCGCACGATAGCCTGTGAAAGAGTAGACTTGCCAGAGCCAGAACTGCCTGCAATGCCAATGATGCAGACATCCGCCCATGGCGGGCTATACATGGTGCTCTTGCGGAGGATAGTGGCATCCGACTCGGCAGTCATGATGTACAAGAAAATAGAGAAGATGAAAAGAAAGAAAAAAGGTATATGGATATATGGATATATGCCACTTCGTGTAGCTGAATCGTTGCAATACTGCAATACTGCAATAATAGTGGTTGGTGATGCAGAGCGTGGTTCAAGGGTGTTGCGAAATTGGTGATGATAGTTGAGGGGGAAAAATAGAGATAGGAGTCTTCGAGTAAACCTGATTTGGTAATGTGTATGGAGAATAACGCAGACTTAGGACAAAGAACGTCGATGCTTTAGATAAGATGAGTATGTGTAGAGCTTTTAAACTTGAGACTTTGAATTTGAATTTGAATTTGGCGGACTAAGCCGAGTTTGAACAGGTCAGCACTGGAGCTGTTAGTTGGCTAGGTCCTGAGTCCTGCAGCTCAAGCCACGAGAGAAAAAGTAGATCTCAAAAATGCCTAACTAGATATAGGCATTTTGACAATCTATATATGTACATATTGTATACAAAGTACATAACTATAGATAACAATACATATGTAAGAAAAATATCTTATTGCAGCTTACTTAAGGATATACCGAAGCCCCTGCACACATGACGGACCAGGTCCATAATTGCATACCCCGATATATGCATACATGCATAGCTGCCTTCAAAAACTTTGCAACTCTGGATTCAGTCTGCGAATTCTCTTCTTCTTAAATATATTTTTCTTTTCATCACATTCTCTCCCATCCATACATTGCTACTAGCAGGCTACCCATATCTACTAATGTACGCAAGTCTATGCATTGAGTCTCTAGGTACTTTATCTTGAATATACGATACGCTTCACTCCAGGCCTTTGAATCGAAAGTTCGACTCTACAGGGCTGCCGCTGCCATCATGGCTTTTGGAGCATATTCTATCAGTCGGCTAGAGAGGCGTATCGAAGACTCTCATCCACCCAAAAGGTACGTACTATTCCCCCTCCACTACTATTTACCCCGGCAACCTGATGATCAAAAAATGGGAATCTCTCCAAGTAATTATCATGCGGATAGAAACATTTTATAAGGTTGACTTCTGAAATGCCACAAACAACACACTGTTATATATTATCAGCCACCAATGTTAGAAACACATCGCTAACATTAAGAAGTGAAATAAATGCTCTTATTCTAGACTATCTTACGCGTGAAGGGTACCCTGATGCTGCTGCGAGGTTTTGCCGTGAAGCAGATCTTCAGCCGCAACAGCCATCTGACAGTATCCGAGAACGTCGGCAAATCCAGCAAGCCATACATTCAGGAGATATTCAAAATGCAATTGAACTTCTTAATGACTTCACACCAGAGGTTAGTCGGCACATATCCACATATACACAAAAATACCCTCCCCGTCTTGATGATTATACAAAGTTTTACATGCACCACGCAGAGGATTCTTCGGAGTCTGTGTTGAGAAACAAACCACTTTTTTTATGATTTCCCTTCTCCACCTTAATTTGATCAACCTCGCAAGCCGTGAAAATTTTTCGTGCTAACCGCTAGCCCTGGTTCATCTAGATTCTTGATAATAACCCCAAGATCCATTTCTCGTTACTCCGACTTCAGCTCATTGAAATGATTAGGGAGTTTCCGGACAGCAATGATCTTGCCTGCTACCTCCCCGCGGTTCAGTTTGCACAAGATAATCTTGCATCTCGTGCCGTGGAAAACCCGTATCTATTGCCTGATCTGGAGACAGCCATGTCTTTGATTGTGTTTCCTCGCAGTGAACTAACCAATGAGCTTCGTGCTCTACTGGATCCTAAACTTCGCCAGGACGTAGCTGATTCTGTAAACAAGGCCATCCTCTACCACCAAGATGAAGAGGGCGATACGGCCGTCCGTCATTTGCTCAAAATACACACATGGGCAAGTGACAATGCCGTAAAGGCAGGCCATACCTTGCCTGAATGCTATGCTTTCAAGCTGGATGGCAGCAATCATGCATGATAAGATGATGTTGTGTTTCTTTGTATTCTTTTTCTGCTTCCTCTACATTGGTACTCCGAATGGCTCCTTATGGTATCCCATCATGTCCATTGTACACACCTCATGAAGTCTTAATTCCAGAACCAGTATGGTCAGACTAAGTATTGATACCCTAATGACATTGCACTTCAAGCAATTGTAATACTATATCTAACGATAAAAAGAAAAGAAAAATTATATTTCTGAAAATTCTGGATCGTATTTGAACTGTCTCTGTCGATCTGTCGTCGTATGGTCCTAGAAGCTATTACATACATATAAGTATGTACTATGTATGTAAATAGCTAGGCTATAGTTGTTGTAGTGTTTGGCCCCTTCAAAAGGTGGTGAAGAATGTTCTCGAGCCTGCCCTTTCACTTGGTACGGATATGCTTCAATTTTCCAGCAGAGTATAGGAAATTGTTCGCATAGACCTTGGGAATGATCTTTCGTTTCTGAGACTCTTGGACAAAGTACTCGTAGCCCTGCTTTTCAGCAAAGCGAATAGCATCTTCTTTGGACTCAAAGTTGATACGAGTGCCCTGCATAGCATCAGCAGATGATTGCCAACCCATCAATGGGTTTTCCCACCGGTGACCCTTTCCAAGGACATCCCAGTCCATTCGCCAGTGGTGGCTCTTCCATTCGCCGGACTGTGTGGCAGGCTTCGTTTCACGATAGATGCTAGAAGATGAGTGTTAGTTATCAATATAATACAATGTGTACCCACTATATACACAATGAGAGCGCCTAAACCAAATTTACCGGACTTGACGAGCTTGAAGTTCAATGGGTGCACCAGATGACAGCGTCGCAGACACGGGGAGATCTTCGCTGCCGTTCTGGATGCGCTTGGGAACTGGTGTAAAAGTACTGTTTATGAAGCCGAATTAGGAATGTTGGTTCAAATCGATGATGATGGGGGGATATCGGTATTATCGTACGAAGTGGCCTTGTCGGGTTCGATAGAATAATCTGGCTGGTTCGAGACGGTAGGAGAAGTTATCTTGGGTGCCACAGGCTTAGGCAAAGTGCTCTCGAAGCGGCGGAAGACGGGAGCTCCGGTCTGTGTCGGGATAAAAGCGCGTAGGGCGCGAGCACTCCGGAGGTTCGACATGGCGTTTTGTATCGGGGTGATCAACAAGCACCAGAGTCCTCAATCTGCTAAGTGATTAAAAACAAGCAATTAGATACTCTTAAATGTGGGTTGACGATCCTTAGCTTGGAGTTTCAATTGCATTCCCGCTTTCGCCTGAAGCCAAAGAAAGAAGCCTTGGAAAGTGGGGCCTTTGTACGCCTGTATTAACGAGACATGATTGGCTGCCTCGCAACAACATTTTTCCGAAGCCGAGTGGTTTTCGTGACCAGCGGGTTAGCCAGGGCCCAAATGGACGGACAATTGGGAAGGAAAACACCAAGTTTTGCAAAGCTCTCGCCGTCGTCACGCTGCATCGAATCAGCCAATTGGTTTCAATTCGTAACCCCAATTCTTTCTAGTCACACCCCTATCGTTTTGTGCTTTGTTTCCCTACCGCTAAAATGAGCTACATCACCAGACGGGCGCTTTCGACCCTTATCCCCCCCAAGGTAGGTCGGAATCTTTCTCTTGCTGTCCAGTAGCAGCCGACATCACAAGGAATAAGGATGCATAACAGCGAAACTAACAATCTGCACAAAATAGGTCGCCTCTCCCAAGGTATGAAAATGAACTTGCCAAACCAATTGCCTTCAATACGCATTACCGCCGATACCGATAGTCAATGGCCGATCGCGGGCTTTCTCCCCCGCGCCGAGTCTTTAATACAAATTCCACTCTTCCGGAATATTCGGCTTGTAGCTCCACGAAGCTCGGCGATAGTTATTGGTCTATTTTCGCAGTCATGTGTTCGCAATCGACCGTCTCTAACATTGTTGTTGTACTGTTAGGCCCTGGGCTCCAACCCTGATGCTGTCAAGATGCAACGTGTAGTCAACTTCTACGAGAAGCTTCCCCGTGGTGCTGCCCCCGAGCCCGTTGCTAAGGGTCTTCTGGGCCGTTACCAGGCCAAGCACTTCGGCAAGAACGCCTCCGCCAAGCGTATGTCAATCTTTGACTCTTCTGTCTATGCAGTGACACCAATAGCAGAAATTGGCCATGCATAGCATATAGTATCTTTCGGCAAAAGCTAACATACTTCTAGCCATCGTCCACGCCATTGCTATCGTCCTGGCTATCGGTTACGCCCAGAACTACTACTTCCACCTTCGTGGGTGTCCCTCTATCTTAGCTTGTGTATAAGCTGTCTACTAACATGTACATATAGGCCACCACAAGAACAACGCCCACTAAGCGTTGCGATCTTTCTCTCATGTGTCTCTGGGAACAGTCGGTCCCATGTAGTGTATAAAAGATAAACATATACCATATATCACAATCCGTACCACCACTTCCAGTCATCAGGGAAGTCATTATGTGTCAAAGAAGTATTTTGAAGTTCTATTTAGGGGTATATATGTAGGAACCCTTGTGAGCTGCTATTTTTTGGGGTGTATTCTTTTCACTTGTGTACTATTCATGGGTTTTGTTATGTTCACTGGTTGATGATAGTACAATGTCCAATAACGGGATTTAGCCGATGAAGCAACTAGTAATTAGTAACCACATTCAGGGTGGCACTTTGTAGTTTGACAGATCTCCGAATTGTGTGTTAGGTTGCCTAGTAGTAGCAAAACCGCGACACGATCAGAAACAAAGAGTAGGCTCCAATATTTGAGACCAATATTCGAGACGATGGTAGCTAACTATGTGACGATGTCACAGCTGGCTTTCGATAAGGCAAAAGGTGAGAACTCATTGGTATTTGCATAGGCCAATCATATAGCTGTGGGTATGGGTATATGTAACAAGTGTTTATCATAGGGGAAAGGGACAATCAAGGATATGGCGCATTGTGTGATACCATGTGTATGTACTTTTGTATTTGTATGTGTTTGTATGTGTTTGTCTTTGTATTTGTTATGTACAAGTTAATTGTTGTAATGTAGCACACGGAAGAGCACATGATATTGGGTGAGGAACAGTAAACCCTAATGGACACAAGAGTAAAGCAGACGAGGGTTGATAGGAGAGGGTTCCTAGAGAAGAAAGCAACTGTTACCCAAGAAAAATCCTTACTACTATATGCTATCAACTTTCGTAAAATTCATGAATTGTGTAGAAAAACAAGGCTGGGGAGTCATGCAGGTTGTGATTTGATGGTGGGTTGCTGAAATTTGATTTGTTATAACTACACAAGTATGTAGTTGTAGTTGTAATTTGGTTTAGTGTATAAAAGATAGTCTGTACTTAGTCTGTACTTTGAAAAGTAGGCCTTGAAACAAAAAAGCCAGCAACGACCCTGCATTTTAGCAGGCAGCACAAAGCACCACTTTTTATTTTTATTTTTTTTAGGAATAACTATGTATGTGTATGTGCAAAGGAAAAGAAAGAACAGCAAAAAGGACAGGACGCCCCCAACAGAACAGCAAATAAATGCATAAAGCAAAAATAAACCCTCACCCAAATAAATGCAAACCCAGGCGGTTTTTCTTGGTTCTCCAGCCAAAC
The DNA here is from genome assembly GCA_004009845.1 of Davidsoniella eucalypti. Taxonomy (NCBI): domain Eukaryota; kingdom Fungi; phylum Ascomycota; class Sordariomycetes; order Microascales; family Ceratocystidaceae; genus Davidsoniella; species Davidsoniella eucalypti. Next base: position 96,492 of record RMBW01000067.1, on the reverse strand, counting down.
AAGCCAAACAAGCTAAACAAGCTAAACTAGCCAAATCTGACTTTGACCTCTTTTCTCGTCATCCACCAAATATAAAAAAGCCCATTCCATCCTATCTTCGCCTCACAACGCGCCCACAACCATCACCACAACTCGACGCACGTGAATCAGATCGCCAAAGATCGCATTGTTCTCTGATATACCGCCGTGCAGATGATGTCCGCCACGCCGAATGCCACGACCGATTCTGCCGATGCCTATAGCCGCGCCACTCCAGACCAGGTACGTCATGTCATCAAGGTCCTAGTAGTAGGTCCATCCACCCTGAGTATCGATCTTGTCTCGTCCTATGCCAATTTTATACACTGTTCTCATGGGTTTCGACAATTGTGCTGTGCATTATTTGTGCCTTGCCATTCCGCTGGGTCGTCCCTTCTAGGCGCGAAGAAGAGGCGAGAGGGCTGGCTCGTCTGGTGCTCTGGCTACTGTAGTTACTGGCTACTTACTGGCTGCGAGTCGCTATATGGATTTGTATAGTATACAATACGTGCTGTGCCATAGCTGCTTCGTCGCTCTACTCGTGACTGTGAACTGTTGCAAGTGCCATTGTCGTTTTACTACCACACCACTTCTGCTACTGCTACTGCTGCTATTACTATTATGACTACTCGCAGCTCTCTCTTCTTCTTCTTCTGTCCATCGTCGATCTTCATTTAGCCCTTCACACCCCCACCATATTCACACTCACATTCTATTTAAATCAACCACACACAACCAAACCAAGCCTGCCATAATAATCGTTATCAATCAATCAATCCGACATCTCCATCTCTATTATCCCGTCCCGACAATAAATTATCGCCATCGCCGCTCTTTGTCGCCACCCACCACAACCACCAGCAGCGTCATCATCAACTAACATTTCTTTCATGTATCTCCAGGCTCACGAGCCAGGCTTGAGCGACCTTCCCCCCTCTTGCCATAGCAACAGCAATGGCGGTAGCAATTTAGTTGCCGACCAACCGAAGCCAAGCCAACCTCACCTCTCCGCTGCCACCAGCTTGAGCGGAGGCTCTGACTCCGAAGCCGCGAAGAGTGATGTCAAGGTGCAGAGCCGGTCGCCTTTGAAAAAGCCCGCTACTTTCAAGGCCGTCTCTGTCAACAAGACCTTCCTTGCCCCCAAGAGCGCTACGTCAGCATCCCAGCTCAAGGCCAACGACAAATCAGCGCCCTCTTCGGCCGCTTCAACACCACCCACCACCTCGACATTGCCTGCTAGCCGGCCACGATTGATCGCAAAGACAGGAGGCAACGGCTCGGTACCGAAATTTGCCGGCATCAACAATGGCCGCTCTTCAGGCTCAGCCGACCCCGGCGCTGGTGTCTGGAACAAAAATAGGCGTTAGTTCTGTCCCACCCCAATCATACTTTTGGCTTTATTTTCTCCTCTCCACTATTCGAACAGAGACCATCTGACAGCATATACTCCTCATCTAGCAACAGCACCTGCAACACCTCCAGTTGACCCGAAGAAGCTCACCGACGAAGAGCTGAAGAAGGACGGTATCCACGTTGCTAGTCGACTCCACACCGACGACAACCGCGGGAGCCAATCGAACTGGGCCGATATAGAGGACGACGATGATGAATGGGCGCCCCCGGAGACTATTACGTGGACTGACGGAACCAAGACAACGCTGCCCCCCGCCGACGAGATCCAGTCTTCGCCTGTGCCACGATCCATAACCCCCCCTCCACAGAAAACGTTGCAACCAACCGTACCACCGCCGGCGTTTGGTGGCAGACCAGGTCTTGTTCTTCGCAGCTCGGGTGGTGAGAAGCCCTCTTTAGTAGCTAAAGGACCCCCTCCGGCCGCACCCGCAAAGTCGCCATGGGCGGCTTTGCCATCTGTAGAATCAGTTTCTCCGGCTGCGACTCTAATGCCAACGCCACAGCAAAGCCAACGCCAACCAATGCACCAGAGCTATCAGAATCAAAATTCGGGTCATAACTCGTATGCTGGTGGCTACGGTGCAGATAGAAGAAGCGACTATGGCCATCAGGGCGGCATGGGACAACAACGCTCTCGCCAGAATAGCTTCAACGACTACAACCACGCCTCTGGATATCCTCCCCGTCCCCCCAACAACGACGGCCCCTTTGCTCGGAATCGTCGAGGTTCCATGAACATGGGCCCCAACAACGGCCGATATAATCAGATGCATCCATCACCAGCAGGTTACAATGGTGATTATAATCATAACAACATGAGCAGTTCTTATAGCCCCCGTCGGCCGTCGTTCAACGATCAGCGCGCACCATATCCCAACAATGACGGGCATGTGGATCAAAGTCCCATTGATAACGTTGCCTGTCATGTGGACACTAACAGCACTGATATGCAATCCGAGACTTCCGAGAGACCACATTCGTTCAGGCGCTCATCAGTTCATGATGCACCATTGCTGTCTGCTGGCACGTCACCGATGATATCCCACGTTGAACCGGTAATTCCAGAGGAAGAAACTGCCGAGTTCCAAAAGAAGCTGATGCGTGAGAGGGCCGAGGAGGCTATGCGACGACGACAAGAGCAAGAACGAAAGGAGGAGGCTGCTAAGCAAGAACGCCTACGCCTTAAACTGGAAGCTCTCGGTCCTGCGCCTGAACGGCAAAGTACCAAGAAGCAGACGCCTATCACGCCTGCTGCCCAGCCCGCCACATCCGAGACCAGCAGTACAGCCGCTAGAATCCCAGTGCCGGAGTCAATTTTGGCGCGCACCAAAGATTCCAACCCTCTGGCTTCAGAAGAAGCACGCCAACAGTCGGATGGACAGGCACCTGAAAACTCAACCCCCGATAGTGCTGCTGATGTCTCATCCCATATCTCCAAACCGCATATCTGGGAATCGTCGACAACACCTGCAGCCCCTACTCAATCTGCCGGCCCGCCACCTTCGCGCGGACTTGGAACTTCTTCGTGGGGAACTGGCTCTGGCCAGCCACGTAGCGTCTGGGGCGCTCCGAATAACGACCGTGGACTAGGAAATGGTACTTTCAACTCTGAAATCATTACTGGCGTCTCGCGCAATGGCGCTGCCCCTGTCGTATCACCAATCGGCCCACCAGGCGGCAGAACGTCTCGATCACCAGTCAGAGGCCCACATGGTTATGATGTGGGTCCTCGCTCTACCGGCCCTACACCTGACTCCCATGAGCATCGTCCTAATTGGGCAACATCTGTCTCTAGCCACGACACTCGTGCCTCTAACGACACCCAGAAGCCTCATGAGTCTACCAAGCCAACTGTAGATATACCACCTTCTCGTCTCAAGCCAACATGGCGCAACGTAGCTGAGCCAGAATCATCTCCGGATCACTCAACCACTCCGGCCGATGTTCCAAGCACTGGTGTCGCACCTAGCCAACACCGCCCCTCTCGGTTCTTCCCGACTCATGATGCAAATGCTGTACCAAGCCAAACTACTGAAACACCCAAATTCCGGATCCAAACAAGATCCCCTTCTCCACCTCCTCCGACCACCTCCGACCATCCAGTATACGATGGGAACCCAGCCCAACCTAACGTATCTTTACCACGACCATTCCCAGTCGTCAAGTTGCCGCCGCCGTCTAGTCCTTCAAGCTCCGAATCCCGTCATTCTACGGCGGCCACATCTTCTGCTTCGGGACACTGGCAAGACAAGATCAACAGCCTTCTGAGTGGCCATAAGACTCAGCCCAGACGTGACTCTATAGAGCCGGCATCTCCTCAGCCTAGACATGTCCAGATCGCTACTCGCAATAGCCACCCTCCTCAGCCAAGACACACGGCCTCTTTTTCTCTTGTGCTCGAGTCAACAAGTATGCCAATGTCGACTGACTGCTTCGAGGAGCCCGAAATGGGATCTCTTCCCTCTATCTGTCTGCCCAAGGACGCACCCGAGGCTGCATGGAATCCTGCTATCATTCAAGTGAAGCCTCTCCCTCGACGGTTCCTTATCTTGAATAGCGTGTCTAGCTCCGAGCCCGACTTCTATGAGCCTCTTGGTCAAGTTAGAATCTACTTCAACGGCATGATAGATGCACGTTTTATATCACATGCGTGTGCACGAGGCTCGCGGACTCAAAGCCGAGGCTCTGGTAGCCACCGATCACGACGAGGAAACGGTGTTAAAGGTACCCGTCGGGATTCGAGCCAGCCTCCGATTCCGTCATCTGGTGTTGACGGATCATCTCATCACCAAAGGTCTGGACCATCAGGCACATCGTCGTCCCGGGAATCAGGACCAAACAAACTAGGAGGAGGCACCGACGCCCAATCCCAGCCACAGCAACACCAACAGCGTGATGGAGTTTCACATGACTCGCGTATAACCGAGTCTCACAACCACGCATCATACAATTCTCAGAATGGTTCACACGATTCGGATCCCCGTGTTCCCCGTGATTCACATTCTTCCTCCTCTTCTAGTCGTGGACGTGGAGGATATCGCGGTAGTCGAGGAGCTGATTCTAATCGTCGTGGACGGTCAATTCCCAGTCATCAAACCGTATCATGAACTTAAGAATCTCAATAGAAGAAGAAGCACGGCATCTTTGTTTTCTTATTTTAGCTTTCGTCTGTCTTGAACTTTTTCTACTATAAGCGAACCAAGAGAAATGAAAGTTCATTCCTCCCTCCCCTTTCCTTTTTTTTTCTTGAATTTAACTAGAGAAATCACTACAGAAATGTTGATGATGGGCTTGTAAAGGGAATCTTAAAAACAAACCAAACCTGAAGACACGCAAATATTCCTGTTGTGTTTCATAATCTTGTATCTTCCTATCATTACCTCCATTTCTATCTCTTTACTGGAATAACAATAAACCCATTTTTTCTTCCACCTTTCATTTTCTTCCGTTTCTATAAATGTCTTATTTAGTGTCAACAAAGGCTCTTTTTTTTTCTATATTTTCTCACTAGAAAGTTTACATGACAAAAAAAACAAAGTTTTCAATGACTCTTTCGTCTACCACACAATATATATATCTTCTCCCAACCAAGAAATTATTTCTACTTTTTATAAATGGCCCTCGTATCATTCTTCTATTATCCCTTAGGGTTAGATTAACGTCCATTCTAGTCCTTTTTGACACTTTAATACTTGAGTGTGTGTGATGATTCTTCTTTTCTTCTCTATTTTTATTATATATCTATTTATTTTCTATTACTTCCGCTCTAGTTAAAGCAATACCGTTCTTTCTAGACTATTATAAAAATAAACATTTCATGATATCACAAAAAAAAAACCCCGACACCTTACTTTTCAAGACTATACATATATATATAGCCCACAAGAACTAATAACTAGTGACACTTTTATGACATGTGATATTAAGATTGTATATAAATTACGTACATTTACAGCCATTCGTCTACGGCGCAGTTGGGATGCAGGACATAGACAATTCCGTCATCATCGCTTCCAGTTCCGGCAATAGCCTCTTCATTAGCTAGGCCCTCGCCACGGATTTGCATGATAACGCTGTTCTGTTAAAGGAACATAAGTTAGTATTGACGGGTTCATGAATAAATAATACATATGTAGTTGCATATAGAGTAAACTTACCTTGACCATCAGTCTCAAGATAGACCGAGCCACTGAAGTCTCACGATTCAGTTCCTCCTCGCTCTCAATAGAGTGTTCCTGTGACTTGAGGTAGGCATTGATAAGGTCTCCCTGTCTAGCACCATCTCCAGAGTCACTCTCGTTCTGGTTGATGATACCGACGAACAACTTGACGATAGTCAGATACTTGTCGTACGTAACCTTGACATGAGTCTTTTCAGGCACAGCGGCACTATCATGCATCTCCTGATCAGCGGAGGGATCATCACCAGCAGCTCTAGCGGCAGCAGCAAGAAGAGTCTCGCCACTTTCGGGAGCAGCCTCCTCTTCAAATTCAAGATCGTCGTGTTCAATCGAGATGATACTAGTGCGGAGTAGGTCGTAGGCCTCATCGACGAAGGCGCAGGTGATATCGCTAACGCAGTTGATCTTGGCTACGGCTTCCGATAGTCGAATCAAGCTCTCGAGTTGACGAACAGTGATACGGTACGAGTTGCGGCCGATACCGCCCTGAGAATCGTCTGAACGCAGCTCCTGGTACCGCTTGACAAGATGTGCCTTGGCCGCATCGGTGAAGGTCGGCTGGTAAGTGCGGGCATAACGAATATATCTCTGTAGCTGGGCTGTGCTGTACAAGGGCTGAACAGCCTCGTCTCTGAGTTGATGAATGCCTACGATGTGCTCGGCAAGGCGGCGATCCGTCTGTTCGCTGCAGTCATCAAGAATCACGAAGAATAGATCGAAACGAGACATGATAGGAGCACTCATGTTGATGTTGGCTCGTAGAGATGCCTTGCGGTTGTATCTTCCACCAACAGGGTTAGCAGCGGCGAGAACACTTGTTCTCGCGTTCAAAGTGGCATGAATACCGGCCTTGGCAATAGAGATGGTCTGCTGTTCCATGGCCTCGTGGATAGCAACCTGGTCGCCAATGTCCATCTTGTCGAACTCGTCGATTGCACAGATACCGTTATCAGCCAGCATCAGAGCACCAGCCTCAATAGTGAACTCGCCAGTTTCCTCGTCTTTGACAACGGCAGCAGTCAAACCAGCAGCCGAAGAAGCTTTACCACTGGTGTAGACAGCACGGGGAGCAAACGAGCACACGTACTTTAGGAACTGAGACTTGGATGTCGAAGGGTCGCCAACAATGCAGATGTTGAGATCACCTCTCAGTTCCATGCCCTCACGGGTCGACTTGTGGACTCCAGAAACCAGCTGAAGCAACAGACCCTTCTTGACAGTCTCGTGTCCAAAGACCATGGGTGCAAATGACTCGATCAGATGCTTGTATGCGTTCTCCGAATGGACCATCAGTCTCAGTTCCTGAATCTCAGCATCTGTGAGTTGAAGGTTACCACCAAACTTGCGTCTTCTCTCGGAATCTTCGCTGCCGCGGTTTGTCTGGTGGTCACTCAGAGCCCGGATAGTCTCGTCGATTAGCTGCATATCAGCACCTACAATCTGTGGAGAGACTGTACATCCCAGGAACGCCAGGCGGTATGTCAGTTCACGAACGCCAAGGGCCTTGAGACCAGTGACACCTTCACCGCCAGCCTCATCGGTGGTTCTTTGGGCATTACGCATGGCATAAGGGCGCTGGCCGGGAATACTCAGCTGGCTGACATCAGGGACCACGATGAGAGCGCCAGTGAAGATACATTTCTCACCAGCCTGAGCTTGGTCGACCATGGAACCACGTAGAATGACATCCATAGTACGCGGCATACTGCCCGTGGGAATTTCCGATGAGTTCTCCTGGATACGGACCTTTTGCCAATCCATGAACGTACTCTGCTGCATATCCAGACGCCATGAGAAACGATTGTTACAGGTGTCGTTGGGGCATTGCGACGGCTCTGTGTAACGGAACATCTGTTCTACATTTGGCACTACTGACCGACACATCTCACAGATGAAAGTAGCCTGTGCCAACTCCGGTCTGACTTCTGATGTTCTAGTCACGGTTCCCGAGATAGACAGCAGGTGGCCAATGTGTGAAGAGCGTAGGTTGCGCAGACGAGAGACCATCTTCATGTTGAAGAAGGCTACGGATATGGCAGTCTCAGGTTCTAGTCTGTTGGCGTCTTCCTGGTCCATGTCGTACAGGCCAGACGCTCGTGGTGTGGCGCCAGAGAAGCCGGGAGTAGAAGTGTCGAAGCCTGGCGTAGACGGGTAGGCATTTCCATCCCGGTTCTTACGAGCTCTCGGCCTGTGCTCTCTCACGACCTTTTCTACGGCACGGTTGATGTATGGCAGCACACGATAGTACTCGCTTATAATAGCTCTCGCCATGGCGGGATCAAAGTACTCGAGATGCGCGAAATCAATGTAAAGCACAGCCATTCCGAGATCCTGCATACTTTGTACCATGCCAATGTAGTAGTTGTTGCCATACTTTTCCTCCATAGCGGCAGCGACCGGGTCGAAATTCCGCTGGTCATAGTCATCGTGGGCGTCGGAGTTGGATATTGAGTCGGATTCGGTGTGGTCTCGGGCATTGGGCCGTTTCTGTCTCTGCCTAACCTTGCCGTCCTTGTCAAGGCGGAGAGGGAAACTGGGAACTCGTCAGTATGGCGTCGGGGATTGCTAGTGGAGATGGAAAAAGCCTTACTGTTCTAAGAATTGGACGATACCTTTGGCAGCAGTAGCGGCCACCTGATCGTTGTGTTTGCGGATATCGGCGGGGTTCTTCTTTTTGCGCGGGACCTTGCCGGGCGTCTCTTTATCGTCATATTCGCGCTCGTCGTCGCTGGGAGCTCCGGTGGTGTCCGAAGGAGGTCCTCTTGGCCGGCCTGATGAGCCGGGCCGGCCACCGTACGAAGAGCTAGGGAAGGCTGCCCTGCGAGGTGTAGCACCGCCCAGGCTGATGCCGTCCGACATGAAGCTGCTCTGGGGGGTAGCCATGGTGATTCTCCAGTCGAGCTCAAGCAGTTGGGGGGGGAGCTCTGGTACAGATGTTAGTATAGAAGGACACCAATTGGTTAGATGGATTTGTATGGCGAGGCTCACGATGGAGGGGTTATCTTGAGGAGAGACTGTCCGCCTCTTCGTTGTGTTTCGTTGTGGGAAGACTCGAATTGCAGGCCGTCAAAGTGTCAACCCTAGCTAGGATGTCAACTGTTTGCACAGCTTTTTGTAGGCTCGTCAAGTCGATCAAATCCGTGCTGTCCCAAGCCTTGCTGAAGAAGAGGGGCTTGCTTTACTTTACTGCATTGTGGGATTTTGAAGCCAGCGCGTTCGCGTCGCGCATTTTCTATTTAGCCCCTGTCCACACAGTCTGTAGCTAACCCTGTGTCTGTAACCCTACCGGCTGGTTGTATGACTATTACGTTCAAATCCAACTTACTAGACTAGACACTAGACACACTCTACACCAACACCAGGAACATTAATGGCATAGAGAATATCATGACCACCGAAGAACAGAAGACCCCGATCAACCTGCTGCGTGGATGGCCCGCGCCGGATCTTCTTCCCGCAGAGCAGCTGAAGAAAGCATCAGTGGCCGTGCTTTCAGACCCTCACGTCTACATCCCGGCTCTTCAATACGGCCCTGATCTAGGCTTCGAGCCCTTGCGGCAAGTTCTCTCACAGTGGCTAGGCTCCATATACAACGTCGTGCCGGACTCTGAGCGCATCTGCATCACAGGTGGTGCCAGCCAGAACCTGGCCTGTATCCTACAGTCCTTCACAGACCCAAACTTTACTAAGAACATCTGGATTGCCGCTCCTTGCTACTATCTCGCCTGTCCCATCTTCGAGGACTCTGGTTTCGCGGGCCGTCTGAAAGCAGTCCCGGAAGATGACGAGGGCATGGACCTTGAATTCCTTGCAGCGAAGCTAGAAGCAGATCTAGACAACGGAAGCGAGGAGTCAAAGGTATGGATTCTATGTTGAATAAATTGATGAATGTGCCACTAACGACCCAATACAGCCATTCAAGAACCCAGACGGACGGAAGCTCTACCGCCATGTTATCTATCTGGTCCCTACAAGCGCCAACCCATCGGGCAAGACCCTCCCATTGGCCAAGAGAAAGGCACTAGTCGAGCTTGCGCGCAAACACAACGCCTTGATTGTAGCGGATGATGTATACGATATCCTCCAGTGGAAGCTTGACTCTCCTCCCACCACATCCGCCTTTGAGGACCTCGCGGACATCCAACTACCCCGTCTGTGTGACATTGACCTAGCCATGAGTTTCTCCCCTTCCGATCCCCATAAATTCGGCTACGCCATCAGCAATGGCTCATTCAGCAAAATCGCCGGCCCGGGTTGCCGGACTGGCTGGGTAGAAGCATCTCCTGCGTTTGCCCATGGGCTATCTCAGACAGGCTCTACTCGTTCTGGAGGCGCCGCAAGTCAAATGAGCGCTGCCTTCTTGTGGGAACTTCTTCGTAATGGGGATTTACAGAAACACATCGGCGAAAAGACTCTCCCTTCACTTCAACGGCGACATGGCATCCTCAACAAGGCCATTCGTGACTATCTTTACCCTCTAGGCGTGACAATGCTGGAACAAAGCCGTCCTGATGCGCAGGTATACGGAGGCTACTTTATATGGCTGACACTAGGCGATGGCTTCGTGGCTAAGGCAGTGGCAGAGCGAGCCCGTGTTAACGAGGCTTTGATCATCGGTTATGGTGATCTATTCGAAGTTTATGGTGATAGATCGGTTGTTAACTTTGATAATAAGCTTCGACTTTGCTTTTCATGGGAGCCCGAAGAGCTTCTCGTCGAAGGAACTCGGAGACTTGCACGCATACTCTCTTCATGGGATAAGGCAGCTGAACAGTCACAAGATGCTAAATCAATGGGCGATTGGAGATAAAACTTATACTAGAAACAGCTCATAACAACAAAAGATAAATATATATACCGGCTACCAAGAAGTACTTCATGCTAGAGGACTCATACAATACACATTTTTGGTTCATCTACACAGAAGAAAAGCATAGGAAACCCCCGTCATTGAGGGCCGGGATTTAGATTTCGTAGGGAGTATTTTCCTTGAAGATAAGGTAAGGCTTCCGTTTAGCTAAGTCAAGGATGGTGTTGGCAAAGACACCGTTCGCCCCTAAACGACTCCATGTTAGTTACTGTGTACAAAGTGTATACCTTAGATAGCAATGTATAGTACTTACAGGCAAACCAGCTACGAGTGTACGACTTGGAAAAGTTCACGTCGATACTCTCGTGAATAAGACCCAACTTAGCAGAGTTGAGGACCAATTCGATACACTCTTTGATTTCCTCGTCATCGTTGCTTGTCTGGGCCTGAATCAGTAGACTCATGGGCCATGCGTTGTTAAGGCCAATATGAGGACCACCGATACCCTTAAACTGACGGCCAAGTAGGTAGTATGGGTTGCCAGCCTTCTCGAGTAGCATTTTGCGGGTATTCTGGTAGACTGGGTCATCTTCAGCACAGAAACCCATCAGCGGCAGGGCCAACAGTGATGGGTAGTTGGCATCATCCATCATGATGTGGGAACCGTAGCCATCAACTTCGTAGGCAAATACATCGCCGTAGACTTTATGCTTGACAACACCATGTTCCCAGACACCGTCGATAAGCTGCTTGCTCCACTTGGCGACGGTCTCATATAGCTCGTCCTTGCCAGCACTCTTCAGCATGGCCGCAGCACGCTTGAGCTCGACACCCATCATGGCATTGGCCGGGATGAAGAAGCCAAGGATGGTAGCATCGTCGCTGGGACGAAAAGCAGACCGCACAAGCCCAGTACCCCAGTTCAGCGGGTTTCCAACACCGTGCAGGTTAAGGGTTTCAGTGCCAGTGTTCGTGTTCCGCTGGAAAGTGTAGGTGTTGCGGATGTGCTGCTTAGTCTCAGGGTCAAAGGTGGGGGCTGATTGGGCTTTGAGAACAGCCAGGACTGTATCCAGGGCCATATACCAACGGGGCCCTAAGTGGTCAAGAGAGCCGGTGTGCTCGTGAAAGTCGTTTGAGAGAGCCATGAAATGTGCCAGTGAGTCGAGCTCGTACTTGCACTCGAATACAGCTGATGGCTCGTAGATGGGATGTACAAGGTCCGTCTGTCCATTGTAACTCAAGGGTAGATTGCTGATAGGCGGAGGCTGGAAAGCGTTGCAGTATGGCGATTCAATGACATACTCCAGCTGTGTATTGATGGCGCCCAAGATCAGAGTGAAGACCTTTGGGTCCTTCTTAGCTAGCGGCTGATATGGCCGTAGCTGGTTGGTCGAGTCACGGAGCCACTCGGCAATGATGTCGCCGGTGATGACAAAGGACTGGGGTCCTTCCCACTTTCCCTTATCCTGGAGGTCAGGTTGCGAGTCTTGGCCAACTGCCATGAAGCTCGAGTCTTTGCCGTCGGTGTGGAACTTGATCGTCGTATCCGTAGTAGAAGGGAAAGTGTTCTCGAATAGGCAGGCTAGATCGGGGTCCTTCATACGAGAGGTGACGTCCTCAATGACCTTCTCGATAGAGTCAGCCTGGAATGTCCGGCAGTTGGCATCCGGGCGTTGGAACGGCAGAGCCAGGGGACCCGCGCTGAAAGGGCGACTGGACAGAGAGAGAGTTAAAACAGTGAACTCACACCACTTCACCACTGGGCAGTTTGGACAGGAAGCCCCTACCAAGATACAGCGGGAAACTTACTGTGCGAATGTAGAGTATGTTGCATAGTTAGGACAGGATTTCTTATCAAAATCACCCATAGGGGCCTGTTCCTGAGCGGCGATGGCTACAGAAGCCCAGAGCGCCACAGCCGGGAGCATTAGATTGGCGATTCCGGGCGCCATTGCGATGATTCACAGCTAGAGATGTTTGCTATGGCCGAGATCCAAAGTGTGGAAAGAAAAGGCAAAGCTTTATGGAAATGCTGATAAAGATGTAGACTGATTGAAATTCTGGGCTTTTAAAGGCCACGAAGAAAGACGTGGCGGGTTGTTGAGTTTGCTGTCTAGATGGATAAATAGTCGAGAATCTCAGATGATAGAGCTTCCATAATTTAATGGCTCAAATGATAATTGATTGCTACAATGTTATGTTTTGAGGAAAATAGCTTATGCCGCTTGTAACGGCAACTATTGTCCTCAATCAAGCTTGCCACATTTCATCAAAGGAAAGCATAGCTACAGATATATGTACATATAGAGTGAAAAGCTGTAGTGGGTCTGAGCGCTAAAGCACAGTGGGTTAAACAAAGATCTAGCACCTACATGTAGTGCTGAATGTTACTCACTAATGCCAATTTGAGAGGCTATTGACTGTCATCATCATTATTATTATTTCTACTTCTGATAAAGGCTATTTGCTGTAGCTATATTGAATACTATTACTTATTGGTCAGAAAAAAGAACGCCAAAACTCCAAAAGCAACCAAAAATCAGATTCGTGTTATACATGAAGAAACTAGAAAAGGCACTGTTTGATCTACCACGCCCATGTTCTGGCCGACGGCGCAAAGTGAGGCGGCTTCCACTGGATCTTGGTAGGGTCTATAATGTGGCGAGGCTTGGTTTTGAGTTGCTCCCGGCGCACTAATAGAGTATCAGGGATTACAATTTTATGGTCCTGCTTGTGGTAGACCTGCATCTTCATGGCCTGCAAAGTGTGCTCGATATCCTGTGTGGTCATGGCTAGATCTGTCGATATCTTTTCGATTGTTACTTTGTCCTCCCGTTCGGCATAGGGGACCAAGTAGTCGACGATGCTTTCTGACCAGTACTGACGATAACTCAGGAGGCCAAGATCAGACAACGGCTTTTCGGGAGAACCGACTTTGTTCTCGATCTTGGACAGTTCATAGGAGAACTGAATAAGTAGACGACCGTAACCTTTGCGTTGGTATTGTGGCAATGTCAAGATACAGGCAACATTGTAGCCATCTGCGCTTTCCTTTTCTTTCGAAAAGTATCCTACGATGTGGAATCCTTTGTCGTCCTTGAACGCCATGACGTAGAACAGAAATGGATCTACATCGTAGTAGAGAGTCTTGTGGTCGAGGAACATTTTCGACAGCAAACATAGGTTTCGGCACCATGTGCGTTGGCGCCGGCCATCGATTTCGAAAAACGATACGTAGTCATCGCGGTAGATTTCATTGCCTGGAGGATGCTGTAGGGTACACTTCTTGCGGTGACGACCAAACGAGAAGTCATCGGCATAGTATCCCAGGCAAAGCTCGCAGATGAAGATTCTGTCTTCTTGGTTGAATATTTCTGGGTACGGAGAAAAGTACCATGGGAACAAGTCGAACTTGCCAAACTGCACGCGGCTGATATTTCGGATTCGAGAGACTTCGGTGGGGTTTTGTGTCATGGAACCGGATGTTCGTAGCTTTTCGATTTCGGCGTCGCGCTTGAATCCGCCCAGAGGATCGGGCTTGATCTCGTCATCATACCCCTCTCGAGTGTCTTTCAAGTGTTAGTAGCGGCGCATTGTAGTTTAGGTAGCACATATAGTACAAACCGGCTTGACTTGACACACCATCTCCAGGCGGTAAAGAGTCCTTCTTGCCTGGCCGCTTGTTGGCCTTTTTCCCAAGCTGGGTCTTCTTTCCGGCTGCCGTCTTCTTTGTTTTGCTGTCTTTGCTCTTGTCTTTGTCGGGATTTGGCCACTCGACGTCTTGCAAAAAGTCTATGCGGGCTTGAGGCACCCATTCGTCTAGACGTTTGTTGAAGCTGTCGAAGTTGCAGTAGAATTGCCGTCCGCTCTTGATATCTCGTATGCTTAGGATTTCGGCTCGTCGGAGGGCATTTTCCTATGATGACTGTCAATAAACGACATAGAAAGCGACAGAGCTCGGGTTTCAAAAGTGTACCTTCATAACCATAGCAATACATCCGACTCTAGAGTTCACAGGTTAGCTAGCTTGCATAGGTGAATTTATGCGACTGAATGTTGACGAACATGATAGTATCGGCGGTAGCTTGTCCTTTTTGGCGCGGCTCCGAAGAGCCAACTGTGGCATCACCGCCAAGTCCTCCTGGTGTCATGTTGGCTTTGGGTTATGCGCTGATGAATAGACTGAAAGAATTGATGATTGTTGCGATGCGATGCGATTCTGAAAGGTATCAGGCTGACAGAAATATTAACTATTTCTCTATGCGGAAACAATTGTAAAGTGGAAACCTTTGTAGCGAACCCTTGTAAATGCATATGCCCCGCTAGAATAATTTATTTAACGGTAGCTGAACTGGTAAAAAAAAAAAAAAAAAGTAAGTACATGAATAACAAACTAATGGGAATTCATATGCAAGTACCAGTTCTACTAGCAACAATTTTACACATCTCCTTCACTAAAGATATCACTATACACGGCCTATTTGAGTCCATCTACACGCAAACCTCATATACTGACAGTGCTATCATATAATGGCCGGGCTCTCGTCGAATTGGAAAAAGCTCCAGGCACAGTTAAAAGCAAAACCTACAACGCCTCAACAATCAACATCGATACTTTCAGCCTCCAATTCCAAGAAGAGAAAGCATATAGAAGCCGCTGCGCCATCCCCGGCGCCGAAGAAATCGAAGCCTACAAACCCCACGAAGCCATCAACTTCACGTCCATCACCAAGGCCACGCAGTGCCATGGGAAATACTCAAAGCTCCAAGATTGACAATGTTGTTCCACCAGGAGTAGCACCATCGGCCAATCTCTGGACGTCGAAGAAGCAGGTGACTGGAGACGACTTGGCCGACGCCTATCGCTTGTCGTCCAACAAAGACTTCCAACTACACCGTCCCGACGACAAGGACAATATCGGCCGAACACCCAATCTCCCGCTCGGCAAATATGTATCAGTCGATTGCGAGATGGTAGGAATCGGTGCTCAGCGCGAAAGTGCTCTAGCCCGCGTAAGCATCGTAGATTTCCACGGCCGCCAAGTATATGATTCGTATGTCAAACCCAAGGGCAAGATCACAGATTGGAGGACTCCCGTGAGCGGTATCGAGCCACGGCACATCCGCTCGGCCCGCGATTTCAACACAGTGCAAAGAGAGGTGGCTGAAATTCTGAAAGACCGTATATTAGTCGGCCACGACATCGGCCACGATCTCTCGGTGCTCGAGCTGAGCCATCCGGCCAAGGACATTAGAGATACTGCCAAGGTTCCCCAGTTCAAAAAGTACGGCAATGGCCGCAAGCCAGCACTGAGAGCGTTGGCTTCAGCGTTACTCAAGGTCGAAATCCAATCGGGTGCTCATTCCAGTGTAGAAGACGCCCGCGTAACCATGGAGCTATTCCGCCGGTATAAGCCTGGGTTCGATCATGATAATGCTGCTAGATATGCAACTCCCCTGGCAAACAGTAGCCTGAGCAAGCCTCGTATCAAGAAGCGGAAATAAATAAGTACATAGAAGTCTGTAAATAATGTATCATAACAATAAACATCGAGTATTTCTTTTGACGTAGCGAATAAGTAAAATACAAGATGGCTGCGTCCGGGCCTAACGAGGAAGAGAAGGTAAAACTTTGGCAAAACCTAGGAAAGGCAAAAGGCATATAGAACCCCTAGGACAAACATTAAACAACAGTAGACTAAGATCTGTGTATAGAAGGTTACTGCCAAAAAAGTCTTGAAAGTTTTCTTTTCTTAACTGCCTGTAAGTAACTAATACATTAGTGATAAACTTGCTCACTTATTCATCAGACAGAAGAAAGAGATTGCTCTGGACCCCAAAGAAAATCAAGCAGACAGCTTGCCTAGATTTTGCTCAAGAATCTACGGGGTTTATTTTATTTTTATTTATTTTTACATCCAGACTCTCCCGTAGACAAGACCTGGTGGAAAGTTTTCCATAGGCATGTGAAAATCTACTGAAATAGTGGTCACGTGATATCGTGTAAATAGGACCGCCGGGTTAAGCGCGCTCTTTACGTTTGAGTCGGTGAACTAACACGAATTATAAGAGGCTAACATCACAGTCTCTACACTTCAACCCCAATATAGCACAATGCCACAGCCCATCATTGCCATCGAGACACCTGCTCAGGAAGATCAGGCCAAGGTCAATCTTTTGCCTGTAAAAATATCATACAACGGAACGTTTCCTCACAATGAATCTCACTGGAACACTGCAAACGGTGCTGGTATGTACTTGCTAATCAATATATTATCCTGGGACATAATATCCCATTATCCTCTTTATACTAACACAATATCAGACGGTGCTAGCAAGTCATACTTCCGTGGAAAGGCTATCACAGGTACATCAGCAAAAGTGCCCGAGTCCCATAAGGGCGTGATAGTCAAGTCTGTGAATGAGGATCCAATTGTGGACCTCGATAATGAAACTGCCGAAGCTACTGGTGAGCCAGAAGGCAAAATGATTGTTCAGGCTAGTTTTGATGAAATCGTCGTCTGGCAGCAAGATGGTGCACCAGCCACATCGTCAGACCTCCACACTAGAAATTTAAATGAATGGGTAGCAACAGCTCAAAAGGTAATGCTTTTGTTTTTAAAAGAAAAAAACAATGCTACTAGATATTTTATTATCAAGTAAACCTACGTCTAATGATATCTGGATAACTAACTCTATATTCTATATACAGATCCACAACTACAGTGATGGGCCATAGACAAATGGCCCGCTATTTCTTCTGGAAAAAGGACATGATGTTGCCTTGACCCTTGGCGGCAGGTTTCTTGGCCTTGGCACCGCTCGAGTTTGATGATGTAGGAGCGACCTTGGGCTTTGTAGCAGGAGGTTCATCGTCCTCAGAGAAGGACTCCCAGACCTTTTCTTGGATAGTGACTGTGATTTTGTTAGTAATGTTACTAGGAATAAACTAGAGTATGATAGAATATCAGATATAGACCTACCAAAATAACCATTGGAATCCATGGTCTGCTTTTGTTTAAGAACTTGACGACGGCCACGTTTGCGTCCATTGACAGTTGTAGAAGTAGCCTGAGGCTCTTCCTCTTTGACCGCCTCTTCCATAGGCGTGTCCTCCTCAGCAGCGGCTGGCTTTGGCTTTTCTTCTTCCTCCTCATCCATCATGCGTAGTAGTTCCTGTCTCTTCTCCTCGTTGGCCTTTTTGCTAGCAAGTGACTCTGCTGGCTCTTCTTCTTCGTCACTTGATAGCATTACATCATCCGCCATAGGCTCATCTTCTGGCTCTTCCACCTTTGGTTTAGGGGCCGGCTTTGGTCGTGATGCTGCGTTGGCAAATGACTGCATGATATTTATTGGCTTCTTAGGCACGAATTTATCAGCTGGTGGTTGAGGGGCTGTCTTCGAAGCAGAGGCAGCTGGCTTTCCAGTTGTGGGCGAAGTTTCTTTCTCGGTTTTCACGGCAGCAGCTGCTGGCTTTGGTGCAGGTTTTCCAAAGGAGAGCTTCATAGAATTTCCAGCCTTTGCAGTGCTAGAAGTTTTGGTTGTTGGTGCAGGCGCAGGCCTAGCTACAGCCTTTGGAGTGATGATGCGGCGATTGGGGTTATCAGGTCTCCGTTTTGTGTTCGGGTTCAAAATGCCTCCATAGATATGAATATCATCATCTTTCCTGAGCCCTTTGGACGCCGCTACATTTGATGCCTCACTTAGGAGCTCGAGGCTTCTTCCAGGACTAGCACCCAGGCTGTAGATATAAGCGGCAGTGACCTTTTCATACTGCTTTAAACACTCTTCCAGCTCCTTCTCAGATACCAATGTCATGGTGTAAGTGAAGATGTCATCTGAGAATGTAGGAGAGAACTCGTCGCCATACTCAGACTTCAGAGAAGGTCTCGATGTACCAAATATAGCATATGTGGCAAATACACTATCAGCCTTGGCCGCATTTTGAGTTTGGTGGAAGTCAAAAAGCATCCTGTAGTGACGATGTCAGTAATATGTTTTGGTGAGATATCAATATTAGGCCTTGAAAACTCACTGCTTAGCAACATTGACGTTGATTTTTAGAGCCCGACTAAGACCACGAAACGTAATGACCTCATCATTGGCCAGAATATGCGCTGCTAGAAACTCGGTGTGGTCCGACATTGTGTCTTTGCTAATTATGAGACTCGATTGGGGTTGCAAGAAGCTATTAAATTAGTTCTTTGATATATGGCAAAACTGACGGCGGAAGCGAGGCACGACTTTGATACGCGCAGCGCGAGAAATATCCCCACTACAGCGATCTTGACAGGACGCGCCATCACGTGACCACTTAATCATTTCGTGGTGAAAGTAATCAACGGTATGCCGTGCCCATGACAATTAACGCGCTGGAAGTAACTGCCTATGCTTGCTAAACCGGTTGTCAAACTCTTGTTAGACTAGCAATTGCTCTGTCCGAATATGGGCAAGACCCTTATACAATAATATAACATCGTTTATTGGCCATCACACTCCGGGCCGCTCAAACTTTATAACATCGACTCCCAGCACCACCGACCATGGCAGATCTCAAGCTTTCTGACATCACAGACTCGACAGATTGGCTAGCGACCAGCGTGCCATCGCTTGCGCCTCTCGAAGCGTCTTTGCGCTGTCAAATCTGCAAAGACTTCTACAAGACGCCCATGGCCACTCTCTGCGACCATACATTCTGCTCACTATGTATCCGCCGAGTCCTTAGTGACACCAGCAAATGCCCGCTATGCCAGTCCATCTGCCAAGAGATCAAGTTGCGCAAGTGCTCTGCTCTAGAAAACGTCATCGAGGCCTTCACCGAGGCTCGCCCTTCGCTTATCGAGTACTGTAAAACCAGGCAAGAACTGGAGGCACTGTACGCCCAGAAGCCGGCTGCCCAGCCATCATCGCCGTTCAAGCGCCCACGCAATGATTTGTCAACTTCAAGTCCACCTGTAGATACCGCTCGTCGCAGCAAACGGCTTCGGTCGTCAACTAGACAGACCCCGGTAACGCCAATACCAGGAGTCGGCGATATAGTCTCTGACGACGAGCCCCCAGTAAATGAGGAACAAGATCCAGACTTTGAAGATACCCCAAGTATGAATATCCAATATCTCCTGTATCCATTGTATCTACAAGTCTTTGGCCAAACAAAACTAACCATATAAATAGATGATGGTCTCGTGCCATGTCCCATTTGCAACAAACGCATGAAGGAAGAGCAAGTCTTCTCCCATCTCAACACCTGCGGAACAGAGCCCTCGCCGCCAAAGCCTACTACTTCTACTTCACGATCGAATAATCTCTTCACCAGGACACAAGCGCCACGGCCAATGCTTGAACGGCTGCCAGTCCTCAGTTATTCTCTCCTCAAGGACACCGCTCTACGGAAAAAGCTGACTGACCTGGGACTGTCAAAGGACGGGAACCGGGCTCTTATGGAAAGACGTCATAAGGAATGGACTACAATCTGGAATGCGAACTGCGACTCTGCCAAACCTAAACGCAAGGCCGAACTTCTGCGTGATCTTGACCAATGGGAGCGTACTATCGCTAATCCCAAGCCATCACTCATCTCCCGTGGTATGGGAGCTGTCAGTATCAAAGAAAAAGAGTTTGACGGGCCTGCATGGTCGGTAAAGCATGAGTCTTCTTTCAAAGACCTCATTGCTAACGCACGCAAGTCTCGTCAGGCGGCAAAATCTTCGCAGCCATCTGTAACAACTCCTACCGAAAGTGCGCAGCCTTCCGATCAGACAGTAGACGAAAACACAGTAGTAATACCCGAAACCCCCGAGTCTTGTCAGGGAGAAGAACCAGGTGAAGGTTCTCTCGGTGAGCCTAGTAATTATCACGAAACGATAGACTCTTCAGTAAGCCATGGCCATAATTCCATAGATTGTGCTACAATAGATTTGACAGAGAGGCCAAGCCAACAACATCTAGTACATGGTACTGACGAATGAGTAATACAATATAATTATAATGAAAGGGAGGGTATGAAGGAGAAATCACGACCATGTAAAATGACATTAGAATATGGCTACAGGCATCATAATCATACTACTATGGCAACTATAAACGGAATATATATAACTATTTTATCTCTTTCATGCAAATTATGACTACTTTAGATGGACAAACCACTCTTTTACTACCAGACCGTACATCCTTTGTACCAGTACTCATGTTTCAAGGAATGTTTTTGTCATACACATCTACGCCAATTCTTTCTCTTCGAGGGACATTCTCTCCAGTGCTTTCAAAGATATATCGAGTTCTTCCGAGGGGTTTGTCGTCGGTACTAAATGGGCGTCCAGAAGTTTACTCAGCTCTGCAGCCTCTCTAGCCTGCTGGAGATCTTCCAGGACCTTTGACCGAGCGGATGCCTTGGCGCGATTCTCTTCTTCTATGATGTGTGCATTCTCGGTAGCTTCCATAGCAGCCAGCTCTGCATTCAACTCGTCTTCGTCGACCATGGCGGAATCGCTGTGAGCAGATACGAGTGCAGTGCCAATCTCGTCCACATCTGCCATGTGTTCGCGGAGATTTTGGACGACTTCTTCGACCTTTTCGATGCCACCGGCTTCTTCGTTGAGATCCTTGAGAACGGCAGATGCGGATTCCATGTTCTTTACCATCTGGACGTTGTCGGCGGCCTGTTCCAGCTTGTTCATTACGGCTTCTAGTTGGTGAAGTGTAGCATAACGCGTTTCCAGGGTTGCTTCAGTAAGCTTCTTTGATTTCAGAGCAGCCAACGCACCGATGCGGTTCTTCTTGGCTAGAGCTTCTTTGGCTTGTAGAGTCAAAGACTCGACCCGAGCGCTCATGAGTTCGGTTTGCTCTTGTAGATCTTCAACAAGGCTCTTGAGTGATGCAACCGAGGTGTCTTCTTCTGTGATGGAAGCGTCTTTATCAGTCGATGCCCGGATTCTGACAGTCTTGCCATCATATGCGATGATATTCTTGTCGCGAGACGCAAAGACCAACAAGACTTCCATGTCAGAGTTGGAGAGCCGCTCTCCTTCGATAAGCTGGCTAGCAAACTCTTGTATGAACTTGTCTTTGGTAAATGTGCGGTTGAGATGAGAAGCCATGCCTTCTGTAATGTTCACCAGCTGTTGTACAGCAGCAGTTACATTTGGTATCAAGACAAACTGTCCGTTCTCGAGTTTATCTTCGCCAGACGAGCCTGTTGACGACCATACTTGGCCAACCGCCCAGGATACAGCAGCCCAGGATAAACCAGACAGGCTGTAGCTGTATATGCTCTGTTTGGCTTGGAGGAACTCCTGTAGGCGATAGGCATCTTTAGATGCTATACATTCTCGTATCACTGTCCCTAGCGCCTGCGGACTTCCAAATCTCTGCGACTTGAGGCGTTGTAGGAGACTCCCGTTGACGTTGATAGTCAAGCGGTTAGATTCCAGGCCGGGCTGTGAAGGTCCCTCCCACGCGATCTTGCAGAGGGCTAGACGCCATGCATCGACTTTTTCTTGATAGGACTGTGGAGCCTTGAGGCGTTGTTCTCTGAAGTCTGAATATAGTGCTGGGATCCGAACACTAGCGGTTGATCAAAGCGTTAGATGAATAGATTGATATCATTTATCCTATTGATTAACGGTTTGGAAAATCCTATCTTACCTGCGGAAATTTGGATTATTTGTAGTGAGAAATGTGCCCAGATCGCCCATTTTTGAAGGTGCCAGGAAAACAGATAGGGATCAAAGATTGTGAATCGTAGAAAGCTTAAAAGATTGTGTGGCTTGAAATGGCATCAACAATTGTTCGACCTGATTGTTGCTGTCAGGCGTGTGAAATCGCGTATGCATTTAACCCGAATGCGATATGAGAGATGACGCGCTATGCATTTAGCAGGCTTAGCTAGCCTACAAGCTATATGTAACCCTAATGATGTCATACAATCGATTTAGTTGTTGTAAACATAGAAACGAACCTGCGCTTTTATTACGTCTACATATGGTGATAAGTGTCTATCTATTTTCATTTTATACCCGTCAGGAGTCTTCCTCCTGCACAGAGGTTAAGGCAGTGGGAACCGGTTCTGAACCGAGAACCTCCGGCTCTTCATCGCCCAGTAGACTTCCATCAATACTTTCACCTCCCATGTGAGCACGCAGACCCAAGGACTGCTTGAGGAAGCCCTCGAGATTATTAAGATGAGACTCGACACCATTGAATGCTTTGACCCCTAGGCCTGGGAGACCGCCATATAGGGTGTTGGCATCTTGCAGACACTTCCAAGCTTGTAGCGTCTTGTCTTGAGCTGTCCATCGCTCTGCCGCAATCAAACTCCATAAAGCAGCCTTTCGTTTTCTACTTCCCCAAGAACGGCTTCCAATACTTCTCTTAGAAGAGTAACATACCGCCATGCGCTGGTAGATCAACGCATCGCCGATCTTACCTAACAATCTGGAATCAAGCAGCTTGATGCCAAAGCGGACGGCGTCGTCTATATTAGAACCACCTCGTGGACGCAGTAATTCCAGGCCCAGTAAAAGCGAGCGGATAGCGCCGTAGGGAGAATTGCATCTTGTGTTGTAGGAGTAAAACGCGGCATCAAGCATTTGATCCACCATGTCTGTCCGAACTTTGGAAGACAGAGTTTGGGGGTGAATGAGAAGACTAACGGCAGCCATCTCGTTGACAGCAGCATAGTACTTCCAGGCCTTTGCCTCGTTGAAATCTGTACGTAGGATCTCATATGTAGAATATGCAAGCTTCCAGTCACGAAGCATGAAAGCATAGTCGGCTAGTTTCCGGAGGATAGCTTCTGGCGCATCAGCAGGATAGTAGCCGTTGATCTCGAAGCCTGATGATGGGCTGCTGGATGTTGAGGATGATTTAGAAGACGTGCCTCCAAACGGCCACTTCTTTGATAAAGTGATAAAGCGGCCTGCTATTCCTCGTCTGCGGGAGGCAACTTGATCGTTCCAGGTCATGACATGGCGCTCCATGGTCGGAATTATAGACTGGATTACCATTTCACGAACGAACGCTCGTATGGACACTATGTCGGTATCGTAGATGTAGCGTAGAGTTTCTTCCTCGCCCTCCTTGCTAGTCTCCTTGTTTAACGTCTCAATTTCTTCGGATGCTGTGATCCATTCGTTGCGGGGCAATGGAGAGACGTTCTCGTCAGAGATCGTGGCAGGAGTAGACCGGATGCGAAGGAGATGGCAGTGAAGCCCGAGATGGCGCTTCATCTGGTCGAACAAGGCTATAGAGCGATCGATGTCGTCATTGTCCTCATCGTGGACAAGTACATAGTAGCGAAGATACTCGCTGTCAACCCATTGCGGCAATCGTTTGTCGCCTTGACTGGTGTCTTGATATAGCCGCCGAAGCTCCTCGATAGGAGACTTATTGTTGGAACTGATGGCCATGATGCAGGCCACGGGATGTGTGAATGTTTCGTGGGCAGCGATGCTGGGAGAAGACAGAAGCCTTCGCAGATATAGAGAGTAGTATGGCGACGTGGCTTCGTTTTCGCCAGACAAAGCCTCGGGGCTAAGGTCAGCACGGAAAGCTTCTTCAGCATAGTTGAGATGTCTTGTCACGACAGATTCGATCTGCGAGAGGTCATATTGGGCCTTCTGTGTGGCGACCTCGGCGGTGCTGGACATCTTGCGTGGGCCACTGACTTTGGTAGAACTTGACGGTGGCAGAGGCGCATCGATGTTCTGGCCCAGCTGCGAGAATCTGACAGAGAAGTTCCCGTGGGAATGCGCACCACCATGGCTATCTCTGATATTGACCTTCCCTTGAATGCACTCGCCGAAGGGCCGGAGCAGCTCCCAGAGTCCGTGTTGGAAGCCCTTGGCCCGCAGCAAATCGTCGGCATCCGGTGATGTATATACAGCAACATGGGGGACAAACGAGCCTAGGATTAGATTGAGCGGGTCGTTGGCGTTGTCGGACTCATGGCCGATGGGTGGCCGAAGACGGCTGGTCTCGAAGATGGACCCGGAGAGCGCCGGAGAACCTCGTCGAGCGGGCGAGATGGATCGAGAGCCTGGCGGCGATAGGGTCGAGGCGTACAGGGAGGCAGTCAGTGACTTGCGGGACGGCCTATACGGGAGATCGGAGTGTATAGACGCAAAGTCCAAAGGCGACGAGTAGCGCTCGAGACGGGGCTGCGGGGTCGACGATGCCGATCTGATGGACTGGGCAGAATCAGATCCGGTCGGCGACGCTATTTCGTCGGGCTGGTGCATGGCAGAGAGATTAAGAGGATAGCAGGGCGATATCGGCAAGGGAAAAGAATGACGAAGCAACTCGAGAGGCAGAAGATGAAATAAGAAGATTGGCGGATTTAATCAAGCGAGATCGAAGGCCAGCCGGGAGCGGTCCCGAAAGCAAAAAAAGGCAGGCCAGACGAACCAGGGCAGGAATTGCAGCTAAAGAGGCTTCTTTTTGTCTTTATGGCTTTCTGTCTCTTTTTGGCGTTGTCGATCGATGGATGCATGTTGACATTTGAAAACCAGCTAGCTTGTAGTACATACTCTGTACATAAGTACATACAATATTGTGTTCAGGTGTACAGATGTATTCTGGCTCTGCAATCGAGCTCTGGAACAGCGGCTCCTAGTGCTACGTTGGCCGCTGGAAATGGCGCCTGTAAGAGCCTGTCAGGGAAGATGGCCCACTAATTCCCACCAGTAGCTTACTGGACTGGCGGGGTTCATTATTGGTCGGCTGACAACGGCCTTATCAAATATTCTAGTCTTTTCTGGTCAAGCTTGAGCCGTAGGAATAATGCGCCTGGAAAGCTTGATTTTAATTCCATAGCCTGCACCTTCTTTTTATATATATTTTTAATACCAGAATCCATGTTGACATGTTATATTTATCAATTACCGCAAAATCACAATCGCCGACTACCCACTACTCGATACCACTGTTCTCTATATAAAAGCAAACCCAAAAATACCCTTCTAGCTCTGCTGTATAATGTCAAATCTCAACAATTATCTCGCAACGCATTATCTAGTCGCCGATCCACAGCCTTCCAAGAAGTCCAAAAAGAAGAAGTCCAAGACTCAACAAACCGGTCTTCTGATCACCGAAGACGACGATGCGAGCTGGAGCAAGGCTCAAAATGCCGACGACGAAGACCCCAGCCTAACAGCCGCCGTAGCCGGCACATCAGCCGAGTTCCGCAAAGTCAACAAATCCAACTGGAAGAGTCTCTCTGGCATGACCGCCACAGACACCGCCGACCAGATTCTCGAATCCGTAGCCGCCGAGACACGCGCCGCCCAAGAATACGATGACGAGTTACCCGCCGTCAACAATGAAAATGGTGGTGTCGCTAAGATGAGCGACGGAACCCACGCCGGTCTGCAAAGCGCCGCTGCCATCTCGGCGCAACTGCGCAAACGCCAGCGCGAAGAACGAGCCGAATTCGAAAAGTTCAATAAGAATGCCAAGGAGGCCGAGACCGTCTATCGCGATGCTACCGGCCGCAGAATCGACGTATCCATGAGACGCGCAGCGGCGCGAAAGGAGGCCCAGGATGCCGAGGACAAGGAACGAGAAGCAAAGAGAGCTTTAAAGGGTGATGTCCAACTGCAAACTGCGCGTGAAAATAAAGAACGCCTTGGAGATGCGGCGCTGATGAGCTTTGCTCGGCATGCGGACGATAAAGACCTTAATCAGGAGTTGAAGGAGAAAGAACGCTGGAATGATCCAATGATGAAGTTCTTGGCCAACAAACCAGCTGCTACCAAGAAAGGCTCGTCAAAACATGTCAGACCGATATATCAGGGCGTAGCATCACCGAATAGGTACGGAATAAAGCCAGGATATCGCTGGGATGGCGTTGATCGTGGAAATGGGTTTGAGGCAGAGCGATTCAAGGCCTTGAATAGAAGAGAACGTCACAAGGGACTAGAATATTCGTGGCAGATGGATGAATAATGACGGTACGATACATACCAATAAATATATAGACTACAGAAACAACACTAATATCCATTATTTGCAAACTGAAACTTGCCCATCGCCAAAACCAACCAACGCCATTCTAAAATTATATCTTGTTTTCAAATTGGACCAAACCTATGTTATGTTTGTTTTATCTCGACTTCCTTCTGGTTTCCAAGTCTGTCATTGTGTCACCATATCGCTATAAACAACCAACAAACATTATGAGAGGAAATGGGCCCATCTGTAAAGCTCACTCTTGTAATACGGCCTCTACTCCTTGCGACGCAGAAGCTTGTCAGCTTGCGTATATATTGAGCTCTCACGTACAAGTCTGAGCCAATCAGACTTGGTCATTAGACCTGGGCCGTCTCCAACGCGGGACTCAAAGGACTTGAATAGATTGAGGATAGAAATGCCGTTGGGAAGCTTGGGCAGTGCAGCGACGATTTCATGAGCCTGGATGGCGCCTTCAGTAGGACTAGCAGCACCTGTTGTATGAAGGTTAGACTTGGGAAATCTGACAACCTGAGGTCAATAGAGAGTGACGGATGAAACTTACTGTTGGGTATGGGACTGCCGGGACGTGAGTTTGTGGCAGGGGTTCCTTTGGCGACTAGCTTGATCTTCTTGCGAGGCTGAGAATCAGACATCTCGCCGGCAGTGGCCTCACCATCACTGAGATTCCCAGCAGCACCCACCTTGCGTCGCTGACCGGTTGCAAGAGGCGTTGATGATCGGTTCTGAGAAGCGGCGGCAGATTTTTTGAGCTTCGTCTTCTTTCTCGACGACTCGTTTCCACTAGACTCGGAGGCTCCAGGTGAGCCAGCACGCTTGAGGCCTTTCTTCTTCACAATATCGGGGTTCTTCTTGTGGTCACTGTCCTTCTCCTTCTCCTTGTCCTTGTCCTTGTCCGCTGTAGCATCCAAGTCGGTTGGTTTTTCCTCTTCTTTGATCTCCTCTTCCGATTCTTCGTCAGAGTCATCAGACTGTGATATATATTAGTATAATACTGGAATATGAAGTATGGATCTGGTACACTTACGGAAGCCTGAGCCAAGAATGGATCATCGTCAGAATCATCAGACTCAATCGCATTCTCATTGGCGCGCTTGAGAAACTTCTTCTTGAGCTTCCGGCTTTGTTCCTTCTTGATGATATCCTCTTTCAGGATAGCAAGCTCCTTCTCGTCGACTTCCTGTTCGTCACCATCGCCGAACAAGTTGGCACCAAGCTGGTTCTTACGGATACGATCACTAGAGATCTTGGCGTCTTCATCATCTATATCTAACGCGCCTCCAGTCTCATCGTCATCCTGGAACTCATCGCCAGGGTCCATGTCTACTTCATCGTAGTCACGGGATTCTTGTTCTGGACGACGTCTATTGGCAGGACCGCTTGCCGCACGCCACTCCTGCATACGCTTTTGACCTTCAGCACGCTCTTCCTCTTTCTTGACTAGCCAGCGGGTGACTGGAATTTGCTTGCGAAGCATGTCTTCAGCCTGGTCCGCAGTGATGGGCACAAAAGGGGGCTTTGCGGTAAACTTATACCACTTTTCAATAGGGATCATGCGGAAGTTTGTACCATCGATAACGAGAGCGACATAGTTTTCAGACAACGCACTTTCATATGATCCAACCCATACATTTTTTCCATCGGCATCCTCGAGATGCCATGGCAAAGCCTCTTCGTAGCGGATTTCCGACTGTTTCTTGCCATTAGCTGTGGTCGGCATCCGGTTCAAGTTGATTTTCTCCTCCTTGGGCTTCAGCTTTTGTTGCTTTTGCTCCTTGATGCTAGGCGCGATTTTGGCCTGATCTATCGCACGTTGAGCATCTTTCTCGGCTTTCAGTTGAGCAAGACGTTCGGCCTCTTGCTCATTGACGCTGATGGGTTCGGGAGTCGGCTCTTTTGGTGCTGCTCGACCGGGAGGAGGTTGTCGAGGATCGCGGCGATGAAGGGTGACGGGCCGAGTGAAATCTTCTTGATTGCTAGGGTCTATGGGAGTCTCATCTCCCTTAGATCGGTAGAATCGCATGGCGTGGATTCGCATTTGCTCACGTAACGCCTTTTTCGTTGTTACCACAGGATAATCGAGATGACCTTGTGGAGGTGGTTCTGACCAACCTTGAAATTGTTTCCTCCTGTTTTGTAGGTCTTCGAGCGATTTCATAGGTAGTCGTTCCAGACTCGAAGGCTCGGCCTTTTTCTGGAAGCCGATCTGCTTTGCAACATTGGGCCGTTTTCGCTGGACCATGGGGTCCGCAGGCCGGCGACGAGGTCGAAGAGGGTTTGGATTCGGGCGGTGAACAGGAAGCGTTTGCTTTGGTGCGACGCCATTAGGTTTCGGAAGAGGAGCGCTCATGATGGCGATAGGATTTTGTGGTATCGAGAAAGAATGTGAGTGATGGAAAGTGAATGAAGATGCCTCTGGCGATTAAGATTGTCGTTTTCTAGCAAGTGTCACACTTTTGGAAAAAGGAAAGTAGTGATTCAGACTTGTGATGGAAGAATTTGATGAAATGGGATGGAATTAGATACAGGCGTAGTTAAATGTCGTGGTTGATCCAATAAGAAAAAAGCGTGGAGAACTGATGGGAGTCCTTCTTTGAATTCCTTTTACTTCATTTGCTTTCAGCGCAAACTTCTGGGCCACTTCTGGGTAGGGCGTTGGAAACTAATCGTTGTTCAAAGCGCAATAAAGAATGAATGAAGAAGTGCCAACTGTCCAAGTCTAATAAGTCAAATGTTGGGCCGAGACGCTGTTTGGGATCATGGACTCAATCTCAGGTGATGATGTAGGAGAAAGAGATTTTGCAGCTGATGGAATTATCTTGTTTAGCTTAATACATAGTATTCACTATACAACCGGTTGCCTCTTAGCTCTTAGCGCCTGTTTTTTTCCTTAGATCTCAAGCAACTATGAAAACGGATTATCTAAGCATAATTTCTCGCCTGCTTGACACTTGGAGCCAACTGTCAGGC
Source organism: Davidsoniella eucalypti (assembly GCA_004009845.1). Classification (NCBI taxonomy): domain Eukaryota; kingdom Fungi; phylum Ascomycota; class Sordariomycetes; order Microascales; family Ceratocystidaceae; genus Davidsoniella; species Davidsoniella eucalypti. The sequence continues at coordinate 67,131 of RMBW01000067.1, read as the reverse complement.
CATGGGTTTTCTTAGTGCTGTTTTCTTAGTGCTGTTTTGTACATGTGCTTATAGTATGACATAAGCATTCTGCTGATTGTAGCACCAACCTACAACCGTCTCTAAGATTTTTGCTACTGATAATTGATTCATCCGAAAACTCATTGTTTTTCAGCCTTGAAATCCCCGACCTCGACATTATCGAGATAGTCCCAAGTCTTGGTTTCAACCAAAATCATCATCATTCATCTGGATCCCGAGCCTGTGGGAATTGAGCGTATGTTCTACATGCGCTTTATTGATACTCTTAATATAGGACGCTCGTTTTTGTGCATTTACTGAGTTCGGTGTTCGTATCTTTTCCATCAAAATCGGCCTCCCGCATTCCAGCTGACCAATATCAGCCAAAGCTCTACATCTTTGATTTCTTCGGCGCCTTTCAAGGCTTCTTTTGTTTTCCCTACATCTCACGCACTTTGACTTGAGTGTAATCCGTTCTACCGAGTATGCCCTCTGCCCTACACCACGCTATTCATAGAATTCCAAGACTAACGGCGCTCTAGAAAAGCTTCTTTCCGATCATTCGGATCAATATAGGCTCGAGAAGCCCCAAAGGCGGGATGTCATCTGCATCCAATCAAGATGACCTCGAGAGCCATCTTCGTAACATGGTTCTGGGGTCGTCATCCGATCATCAAGTCCGTAATCAAGGACCTGGCCCTGACCCAAGTCTACCACCTGTACAAGGGTCTCCCAAGACTTCTCATCGAAGACTGAATCAAGCCCAGCGCCGGAACATGAGCGCTCAGCTCGTCATTCCGATTGATCCACGTGCCATGCCCCCACCTACGCATTCCCAGGGCCGCCAGGACTTTTCTGATCAGCGTCGGAATCATAATATGCGCCGAGACAACTCCTATGGTTATCGGAACAATGGGCAGACAGGTTACCAGTCGCAGGATGGGTATCAAAAACAGCGCAATAATTGGAATAACGATCAGAATTCTGGCCATCGTCATGGCTTCCAGAATTCAGCTTACAGACCTCGGCACAACAACAGCTCATACCACAACCAAAACGCAGGACATTTCCATCAAGCAGGCGTACAGGACTATAGCAACAGTCATAACAATGGTGGCTATACCAATGGTAATAGCTCTACTCCCACCTTCAACAACCCGAATAACCATCCCGCAAACTATGCTCAAGGATCCGGCTCTGAACCCCAGTTCTCAAATTTCCCCGGAAGACACAATCCGCGATCTTATCATAGACCATCACAGAGCGAATCACGCAACTCTGCAGCCAATGCTCGCAATTTCATCCTCACAGGAGCCGCGTATCTTGATCAGATTAGCGAGGAAGTTCTCCAAGATGAGCAAATCAACCCGGGAGATCTAGAATCAAAGGATCAATTTCGCATGCAGCTTGAGGCTGTCTGTCGAGACGTCATATCAAACTATGAGATAGGCACCAACCATATCTCCGACTTTCCTCGAGGTTCAGTTGAGCTTCGCTGCTTTGGTAGTGTGGCGTCTGGGTTTGCCACCAAAAACTCAGATATGGATCTTGCCTTGATCACTCCACATTCTCGACAACAGCCCGAAGATAGAGGCTCTTTAATACCTCGCTTGATAGAAAAGGCGTTTCTAGAGAGGGGATATGGTGCTCGGCTTTTGACTAGAACTCGTGTTCCTATCATCAAACTTTGCGAGAAGCCAGGTACTGAACTCCTCCAAGACCTTCTAAAAGAACGTGAAAGGTGGGAAAATGGACCCGACGATGAGCCTACTCAGACTGGCAGTCCATCACAGCTGACAGAAAGTATGACATCGGGTAATGCAAAGACTGCCATCTCATCAGAAGACCCACCTAAGTCGAGTACTGAGCGTCCAGCAAGCTCATTAGCTCAGGATCTTACCAACTCTATTGTGCCAGAGACACCATCTACGCCATCACGCAAAGCCATTCGTCAAGATAGCATGTCAACGCCCTCTTCCATTGTTCCTGATTTGAACTCTCCTGTCGTTGTTTCTGGCCGTATCTCCGTGATGCAACAAGCAAATCAGCCTACAAGCTCGTACTTTACTACTGCTAAAAAGGTTCTTCTGCAACTTAACATACCCGATCTCGACGGCGCGTCAACAGCCTCACTTACACCCGCGTACTATCTTACATTGAGTAAGATTTGCTGTGCTATCATTCAAGGGTTGACCAATAAAGACCTCCGTGATAAACTTTTGGCTCGTCCGTACAATCAATTTTCATCCGCTGAGCGTGATCTATCGCTCCTGACTTCAGCTTCTAATCCTGGGACGATTCCTACGCCAACCACTGTTCGCAGTGTTTCCACAACAAGCTTGCATATTGAAGCAGAAGAAATTATGTTGTGTTGGTCTTCAAGATCTCAAGGCTACGCTCACGATGAACTGGAACAATCAGCCTCTACATTTGCTTCACAACTCGACACTTTGTTAAACCAACAGATCACCGATCATCAGAAAGCTATAAGTTACAATCAGGAGCTCCAAACTGTTCTTTCAAGATTCAAGCAACTGCCCCTCATACAGGTCATCACACTTGAACAGCGACATAACGAAACACCCGTTGACTATTACAACCGCTCAAACAAGCTCTACCGCATGCTGACATCTGGGCGTGGGCCTGCTCCAGAGCAAACCGTCAATTTCTTCTTGCACTACTTCATTCTTGGAGTCTGCAAACCGGAGTTGAAACAGGCCCTATCCGATTTTGTTCAAGTTGGACAATCACCAACATTGGCTGATTTAGCCCTCCGCCTCAAAACTCTACAGCTTGCCTTTGACTTCGAAGCTGCCCTTGAAAAGAAAGTGTACACTGACCAGCAACAAGCCATCGTTACCGCGTATATAGATATCCTACGCCGTTCTCTCACAAAGCTACCCGCGGCTGGGCCGCGTGCTTGGTATAAATACGGTCTCTCGGTGTCTGCTGATGAACAGCCTATCATTGACGCCATTCGAACTATTGGTGATCCGGTGTTGATTTCCCAACCCAAAGATCGGTACCGAGATGAGCTTGAGTTTCCCAAGGACGGAGTTGGTGCACAGTGTGATATCAACTTTTCTGCGCACCTAGCCCTCCAGAACTCGACCCTTCTTCGTTGCTATTCTCACACTGATCCCCGAGTCCGGAAAATGGTACTATTCGTCAAACGCTGGGCCAAAAGTCGACAGATCAACACGCCGTACCGTGGAACGCTTAGCAGTTACGGCTATGCCCTTATGGCCATTCACTACCTTATCAACGTAGTCGAGCCATTTGTCTGTCCAAACCTACAAGTATTAGCCCCACCCAAGTCATCTTTTGCACCTGCAGAGTATGCAGAGATGGTAGAATGCAAAGGCTATGATGTCCGCTTCCTACGTGATGAACTCACGTTGATCTCCGCTTGCCAGAAAAACACGATCAACACAAATAGCGAATCCCTCGGTCAGCTGCTCTGTGGATTCTTTGAGTACTACGCACAATCTGGGTTCTTGACCAACACCCCTTATCGTAGAGGGTTTGATTGGGGTAGAGAGGTCCTCAGTCTTCGGACATCTCCAGGAGGAATTCTTACTAAGCAAGCCAAAGGCTGGACAGGTGCTAAAACTGTCTTGATGGTAGACAACACAAGTAGTGCTGCTGCTGCTGGCCATCCGATTGCCACAAACGACGCTCCAACTGACAATGCAAAAATGGTTGGCCTTGATAGCAAATCCTCCCTTTCTGAAGCTACACCTAAATCTTTAGAACCTATCGATGTCACGTTGAAAGAGGTCAGATGCCGCTATCTTTTCGCCATTGAAGATCCGTTCGAGGTCGATCACAACGTGGCTAGAACTGTCACGCATCATGGAATAAGCAGCATTCGTAATGAGTTCCGTCGTGCTTGGAAGTTGATCCAGAGTACGGGCCAAAATGGCGTGCCGGATGAGGTCTTCATGGAGCCTGTCTCACTAGAGTCGCTACAGGACAGGGGCTTTTCAACACTGCTAGATAGTATTCATGTGCTCGGTGCTACTTGAGATATCAATATTCCTGGGTAACATAACTTATGACGTGTAAGCATATGATGTGGATTTCTAATAAAAAAAGAGTTGTATTATTACTATTATTCGTTCATACATATAGTGATAAATGCACAATTCTCGACTCTCATCAAGAATACACATTACGAGATATGAAGAGTAGATGTCAAAAAAAATATCTTGACATGATGATGTATCGTAAGTTCTCTTGCCAAGACTCCATGGGGCATGAAGACCGTTGAAGACTTAGCCTTTAAATACGGATTAATCTTCCAGCGTTCCGTTAAGAACCCATTCATGAGAAAGAACAAGGGCTCCTGCCGCCCAGCAAGGGGCAGCACCGCTGGTTGTCGCTTTTGTACGGCGACGATTTACATTAAAGCATATGGTCAAGAAGAGAGAGATAAAGACGTTGATGGTGGATAGCAATGGATACTATCACCACGTAGGTCTAACATTCAATATATTTTTGGTATGATGATATAGCTAGATGTTGCTGTCATCATGTTCTTTTTTTTTCTTTTTCTTATGACGTATGATGTTTGTTGACCCTGCCCACTCCGGTTGGATCATCCTCTTTGATTTGAATATGAACTACAGGTTCACAAGGCAGTTTTGAGGGGCGAATGAGACAAAGAGAAAGACAAATTGGACAGCACGAATCAAACTCCAATGAGCCGTTTTGTATACGGAACCCTCTATGCGTATGGGGAATGATTTGTCCTGGCTATAAAAAAACCGATAAATAGAACGCCTTACCCAAATATGATTTTTTTTGGCTGCCAAAGATAAGAAAAGAAAAATATTTGCACATCATTAGATAGACCGTCAAGTTTCAGTCAAGGTGTTGAAAGAGAGGTGAGATAGGCTCTCCATAATGATTACGGCGGATAGCTTCTGCCAGCAGAAGAGATAGATCGATAACAACCAACTTTGGCGTGTTACGGATATCTTCCTCAGTGATTGGGAAGCTGTTCGTGACGACAATCTTGTGGATGCACTCGCACGCTTGCATCTGAGCAAGGCAATCACCACCGAAGACACCATGCGTGGCCATGCAGTAAACCTTCGTAGCACCACCGCGCTTGACGGCAGTTTCCGCGGCGGCTACCCAAGAGCCGGGCTTGTCGATCATGTCATCGATGATGATGACGGGCTTGTTGCGCACATCGCCAACAAGTGTGATCATGTGTTCGATCCGGGGGTTTTTGAGCGTCTCTTCCTCTTCATCTGACACTTCTTCCTCTTCCTTGGTCGCATCGGGTGCAAAGAATGATGAGGCATGCGACATGGTCATGGGGTCTACGTCAGGCTGGCTAGTATCAGCGGTTGATATTGTGGGCGAGGGGAAATCGTCATCCACGATGTGACCTTGGACTAGACGTCCGTGAATGACATCTTCTTGAGTATGCAGTTTCTCGTCATCGTCCTCGTGATTCTCGCTAGTGGATTTTTTGGCATCGGTATCCGGCTTCGCTTCGCTTGCTTCGCTTTCGACGGCCTCTTCGGCTTCGGGAACTTCATGAATGGTGATTGCTGAAACAGGTTGCGAGTTTGTTCTGTTAGGCCGACTTCGGTTGGCCAATCTGACAGGAGAACCAAGAGGCTCAAGAGAGAGAGGGTGGGGGAGCGAGATGTCATCCGAGCCACCACGAAGGTGGTTGTGAATACTGGTATCCAGTGACATGATTTGGCGCTCGAATCCGTCAAGAGAGCCCAAAATCATGCTAGAAGTCATGTTGCGCTCACGGCGCTTATCGGTCGTCACAATACCGAAGTTGAGCTTGAGAGCGTCAGCCAGAGATGCAACTCGTTTGGTTCCGCCGGGGTTTTTGGAGACAACCACGCTCTCGCGCCAGTTGGGAATATTGCGGCGAATCCAGCGGGCAATGAGGGGCTCAGCGTGTAGGTTGTCAACAGTGCCCTTGAAGAAACCCTGCATCTGAGAAGCATGCAGATCAACAGTGATGACATGCTTCACGCCAGCAACGTTGAGGAGATTAGCCAACATGCGAGCAGTGATCGCAGAGCGCTGGCTTTTCTTTTTGGACTGGCGGCTGTATGGGAAGTAAGGAACAACAGCTAGAGACTAGTTAGCTCAGAATATACATGTCGGTGAACGTGAGAAAATAACGCACCAGTGATCTTGTTGGCAGAACCGCCCTTGCAAGCCGAGATCATGATCAAGAGCTCCATGATGGCATCATTGATACGACGACTGCCAGACTGAACAACAAAAACATCCTTTTCACGAACGCTGGTCATAATGCGCACACTGGTTTCACCCTGTGAAGCACGATAATGATTAGCACCGTGAAATGACGGTAAGCATAGAGAGCCAGAGCTGCATATCTATCCAGAAGTTGTACTCACGTTGGCAAACTGTCCCAGCTCAGCCTTAGCCGGCGACATGCCCAGCTGATTACAGATCTGAACCGTGAGGTCAGGGCAGGACGAGCCTGCAAAAATCAGTGTGCTGCGCATCGTGTATGGCTGTGGTGGTGAAGGTTGGAGTCCGTGAGGGCAAAAACAAGAGGAGAGGGAAAGAGTGAGAAGAAGAAAATTCAAAAGTCGCAGGCGCATTTGCGAAATAAAGAGTTTGTTGCTTAGGGTGGATCCTAAAAGCGGGCCCGATAACTATGTATATACTAGTAGGTAGACTCGCATTCGCCACTTGCCGTTTTGGGCCAGTAGTTGCCATCCAGCATTTGAAAGTCTCCGATATTCATTTAAGCGGTACTGCGCCAAAACGGGCCCACCTTCATTCACAGTCGATAGACGGGGTCTGTTGACGTTGACACTATAAAAGCCAAAACACTCACGGTACGCTGTCGGGGCCTGTCGCATCTGATAATATGGGTGTCAGGGGACTCAAGTCCCGCCTCAAGCCTTATGCTAGGGCCGATACACTAGATGGGTCTCGGGTTGCTATTGACGGGCCTGGGCTGGCGCACCACTTGCTCAATCTCAGCCTCAACGTATCACGAGGCATACACCCCCCTCGACATATCGTCCAGACTCTGCACTCATGGCTGGGGGTTTGTGAGAAACACGGCGTAATCATGTAAGTTTGAAGGGGCTCTATAGCCATCACCAGCTACTAATAGTGCAATACAGTGAAGCCATATACTTCGACGCAGCTCTCCCCTCCCAGAAGCTTGCTACTCGCATGAGCCGCGAGGTTGACAAGTGCCAACGCAGTGCCAATTTATGTCGAGCGTTCCCAGACGGATATCCCAAGTCACTAGCCTCTCCTGCATATTGCTCGGTTGATCCATTTGGAGAAGCATGTGGTACATCTGATACACCTGTCACGCCATTTGTAGTAGCCGCCATTATTGAGGCACTCTTTGCATCACCAACTTACCGGCACAAGACCTTCATGGTGCCTGGAGAGGCAGATGTCTACTGTGCAGCACATGGTGCCCGTGGCCAGGATATCACTGTGCTCTCGGGTGATAGCGATCTTATTTTGCATGACCTGGGCACCGGGGGCAGTCTTGTTTTCTTCTCTGATATTGTAGAGACAAATGACAAATTAGTTTGTGAGAAATATGACAAAGCTCACATTGAGGGTCGTCTTGGAATACCCTTGGGCGGCCTCATGCATTTTGCATTCAAGACTCTTCTCATGAGACAGGCAGAAACTACTGTCATCGCCAAGCATAATGTAAAAAATGCTGTCGATGACGAGAAGTTGGCCCGATTTGCAGAGCCATATTCACAGGCTGTCGATATGGGAACTGTTGGTGTCCATCAGGCGATCCAATTGCAGCCAGCATATCTTGATCCCAGACTGTGCGAGACTGTCATAAGTCATCTTAACTTTGTCCCCTCTCAGCCTTCTGAAGGTTCAACTCCCTGCCACTTTCTACCGCCATTAGTAGATTCTCACACCGAGTTCTCGGCCTGGATCCCGTCAACATCGCTCCGCCAGATGGCATACTCTTTAATACCTCTTACCAAGGCGAACTCGAGCTTGGCTGCTGTCAGGGAATTCCGTCGAACATCGCAGGTTACTGCTCATGGCACAAACATCGAGCCACTTTGTGCAAGCTCGGATATCTGTAATGTTATCTTGAAGACTATCGCAGCTTTAACAAAAGACAAGGCTGGACACGTAAACCAGGACAGCCTGCTCACGATAGTATTGCGACTAGATGTTGAGCATGCTTACACTCTTGATAGGGTGCCATTAAGTTTCCGTATTATTGAAAACAGTGGCAAGCTTCTGTCTTCAGCCACACGCAACACCGTCTCATGGCCACTATTGCATTTTCACGCGCAGATGGAGGCATGTCTATACTCTTTGCGTATGATTAATCAAATGATGGGTTTCCTCCGACAAAATCAAAAGGCCCCCACTACACTTGTCGCTTTTGTGCAAGAATTAGCAAGTATCATACCATCATTGTCTAATATACCCAGTATTCACGACATAGAACCGTTTTTGATGCAATTAGTTGACAGTGATCTTCTCAAGAACTTGTGTTCCGAGTTTGATTTGGTGCTACCAAGAGTCAAGCAAAGTAAACGCAAAGGGGAAACTTCAAAGGGCATTAACAAAACACGGAGTCCAAAAGTATCAAAGAAGAACTTGGGAGGCATAAAATCAGTATCATCTCAGTCAAGAGTTGCCTCTTCAAGGAACCCATTTGACCTGTTATTACAAGACGAAGAATAAATCATTCACTCGACTCTACCATACGTACAAAATGGGTCAATTCACGATTTGCGGTGAATGACTCCGGCACCACCCTTCTGCATGTTAGCGTTTATCGTAGCTAGAAGTCATAGATAGGATCATGACTTACCTGATGGCTAGGATAGATCAGAGTATCGGCAATGACGACATTGGGTCTGCGGGACACTGCAAAGACGATCACTTCGGCGATATCGTCAGGCGCCAACGGATCCACGCCACTATATGAATGTTAGTAGTGAACTAACCAACTGCATCTTTTTGTAGCAAAAAAGTACTTACTCATAGACAGCATCTGCCTTCTGCTTGTCGCCGTAGAAACGCACAACGGAGAACTCCTGGGGGTTTGTTAGTAATCGCCAAGACCTATTGATTTACATGTATATATCTCATACCGTCTCAACTTGACCAGGGTCAACCTCAATGACTCTGATTCCAGTAGCAATGAGTTCCTTGCGTAAACTATCGCTGAAACTGCGAACGGCAGCCTTGGTAGCGCAGTAGATGCTACCGCCAGCATAAGGTTCACGGCCTTGCTCAAGGTTAGTATCAGACTCTCAAATTAGGGTGAACAATGCATACCGGCAATAGAGCCAACATTCACGATGTCACCAGAGCCTCCATCAGGGCGACCCTTGAAGATAGGAAGTACAGCCTGTGTCATGTTGATGAGGCCAGTAACATTGGTCTGGAACATGATGTTGATGTCCTCCTCTGCAATTTCTGGAGCGCGAGCAACTCCCTTGACAAGACCGCTAGATTAAGACGTTAGATAGACATTTCACAACTTCGCCAATCCATTCAGTAGATCTTACGCATTATTGACTAAGACATCGATGTTTTTGAACTCTTCCGGGAGGCTTGGTACAAACTGTCTGACCTGGGCAGGGTCACTGACATCCAGCTTAACAGCAAGAACCTTGACGCCATCGTTAGTTTCCTGCTTGATTTGAGCGGCGATCTCGTTAAGACTCTCGAGGCGACGGGCAGCCAGAATCAGTCTAAGATTGGTAGGCGAGTTTCTAGCAAACTCCAAAGCGGTGCTTTTCCCGATTCCGCTGGATGCGCCAGTGACGAGGATAGTTTTGCCGGAGAGGCGCTTGGCAGCAGCAGCGAGAGACATATTTATAGCAGATTTGAATTTATAATAGACAAACAAGATTATTCAGCAGATTGCACGAAATAGCCAAAGCAAAAATATATGTGAAGTCTAAAAATATACCGGTCGGATATCATGCTCTTTACGAATGATGTCTTTAAGTTATCCCACAATTCCAGCCAGTCACAAGATGGGCTATGATAACATAATATCCCAAAGCACGCACTATTCCCTCTATAAACGCAAGTTCATTATGTCACTTTGTGGGGCTATGAGGACCGGCTGGGCAGGTGGAGGTGTCTGTCTAATACGTCACCTTAATAGCGGGGCTTTGCGGGCTCCTGCCTAAACGGAGCTACAGCTCTCCAAAGCTAACAAAAGCTAACAATAGTTGTAAACAATAGTTGTAGGGCTTCTATTTCAATATTTCCGTATCAAGCCCTTGATCAACCCGGGGCGGTTTTACTACTTGATACTTATACTTGCTTGACTTCTATATCACAAGAAATGGCCTCACATGTCGAAGCCCAGGGCTCCGTTGGGCCATCAGCAAAGGAACGGAAATATGATCGCCAACTTCGCCTGTGGGCTGCAAGTGGCCAGGCGGCACTAGAGAGTGCGCGAGTCTTACTTGTGAATTCCGGCGGAGGAACTGTTGGCGTGGAGACTTTAAAGAATCTTGTTTTGCCTGGTTTGCCTCACCTACCCAGGAATCATATCATATGTGACATCGTACAATAGGCTAACGTAGCGCTCAGGCATGGGACACTTTACCATATACGACGAAGCTGTAGTTACACAGGCCGACCTAGGCTTGAACTTCTTCCTCGATAAACAGAGTCTAGGATACTCTAGGGCTGAGTGCTGTACCAAGTTCCTCCGCGAATTGAATCCTGAAGTTCAGGGAAGCTGGTTTCCAAAACTTGACATGCAGGATTCACATCCAGAACCAACATCATCAGAAAGTAAGCGTGTACGACTATCTCAATCACCGCCGGGGTCCGAGGATCTCCAAAGATTGCTGGACTCATCAGAGCCCTTCACCCTAGTTCTCTACTCGCTGCCCATCAATATTGAGTACCAAGACATCATTGAGGCCTACGTCCACAAACTCCAAATACCTTCCATCGCCATACACTCAGTTGGGTTCTATGCGTACTTCAAAATCCGGTACCCAGCTCCATTTCCCGTCGTCGAGACTCACCCTGATGAAACCACCACTACTGATCTACGATTATTAGCACCGTGGCCAGAGCTGGAAGAGTTTTGTAGCAACTTGACGGCGGATCTTGAAACACAAGATAACCATACACATGGGCATGTACCATGGGTAGCCATTCTAATGCATTTTCTGGACGTCTGGAAGTCTGAAAATGGCGGCCCAGACACATCGTTCGGATATAAGGACAAGACTCAAATCCGTAAGCTTGTCACGAATGCAACACGAACTGATATTCCTGAAGGCGGAGAGGAAAACTTTGAAGAAGCTGCCGCTGCAGTGATGAGGAATCTGGCAAAGCCAACTCTCCCTGCAAATCTTAGTCACGTTTTCGAATTTCTTGATAACTCGGTAATCACGTTCTATCACTTATCATGGCACTTGTTATATTCATCTACTAACTATATGCTCAGAAAGAAATGCCAGATACCCGTATTTGGATAATGCTGAAAGCCTTGAAAGAATTTTATCAGGTTCACGGCGTCCTGCCTGTCCCCGGTGGTGTCCCTGACATGAAAGCACAGTCGGACACATATATATCGTTACAAAACGTCTACAAGTCCAAAGCTCGTGCCGACGTACAAACATTCATGGATATCTTACAACATATTCCTAGTGGTGATCTAATCACAGTGGGAGACGCTACTGTCTTTTGCAAAAATGCAGCTTTTATCAAGATCATCAACTCAACATCATTAGGTTCTGATCACCTCAAAACAGTATTCGGTATGTATTCATCTTGTATATTCCTACCTAATGATAATAAACATTGCTAACAAGTTTTTAGAGCAAGAAAAGTCAAATGACTCTTTCGCAGAAGCCAGTGCAATGCCCCTGTCACTATTTCCCATATATCTAGCCCTCAACGCAACATCACACGTAGCGACTTTGTCTGCTCAAGGAATCATGTCCTCGATAATGGAGGCTCTACCCAACACCAACTTTGGCGATGTTGAGCGAATCCAGTCCATTTCCGAAGAAGTTGCTCGTGCTGGCGGAAGCGAGCTTCACAATATCTCTGCTGCTATGGGTGGTATGGTTTCTCAAGAGGCAATCAAGATCATCACAAACCAGTACATTCCTATCGATAATACTTGCATTTTCGATGGTATCGTTAGCAGGTGTCAGATTCTCCAGCTATAATAGTTGCTTTAGCATATAACCAAAAGATGTGACATATACATAACTATATCATCTTTGATAATCTTTTTGTTTCATCTACCAAACAAACTCTTATTCAGATGTCTAGAAATTTCAAATAAAAGTGCCTATCGCATCATCCAACAAGTTATTACGACATCTGAAAGCATAGTTAGTTATACATAATACATCTAGTTTTTATCATTGACCTCGCCTCAAAACGTGATATTAGCAACTACCTCTTAATAGTGATTATCGCATATGATCCACATCAAAACACAAACAAACAAAATGCTATTCTACTGTGCTTTATAAACCGATCATGTTATTTCTCCACTGATTTCTTCGGTCAGTTGTAATGGATAACCATCTCAGATGCAACTGGATAGAGTGCCGCAGGGAGCTAACCGATCAAGCCCTAGTGACAACATGCAGGTATATCTACTATCTAAACATCAAACCAAGAGAAACAATGCTGACCAAGTTTCTAGCCATATATTTTGTGTTGATTGTGCCAAACGAGAGCGCCTCTTTAGCCGCGAGCTTTCAGGCCGAGTATCGTGCCCTGCGTGCAAAACGCATCTCAGAAATCCAGACGATGCTGCCGTCACGAACCTTGACCCTTCGGAGGGCTACAAGACCAGTGTTCTAAGTGGGCTCAGTCCTGATACCATCATGGAATGTGCTGGCAGGGCACTTAGTTTTTGGGCGTATCAAATTACACAGGAAATGTAAGTCTACGTCACAGACTTCTTCTGTGTGGGTGGCCTGTCAATTAACCTGTAACGTCAAAAATAGATATTTTCAGCAGTACATCAACAAACACATGAAACAGCGATTTGAAAACTCCCGGCGGGGTGTAGAAGCTGATGTCGCAAAGATGAAGCTAGAAGCCCGAGATCTACAGGTCGCAATCGGAGGTACAGCTACTATCAACAAATCTAAGAGCAGTTTCTTGCTAACTCGTCCCTAGAACTTGAATCCGAAAATGGCGAACTTCGGCGCAAAAACGAAGCTCTCGAAAAAACTAGGTCAGGTCTAAAAAAGCGTCTCGACAATGTCCAGTCTCTCTACGACCACGCCAAGATGAAGTCCTCTATCGGTCATTTTGAAAAGGCAGTGTTCAGCAACGACAGTTTACTTCCTACGTCACTAAACACAAACATACCAGGCCTAGACCATCATGCCTCTCCTTCATTACATATGAATACAGGCATGATAAAGCCGTCCGTTCCCTCCAATAGAGGCATCACTAGTTTCACGCAATCCAACGAACATTTACAATCACCATGCAACGGCGTTCAGGATTCCTGGAGTCACCATTTTTCTGCAGCACCTAACGTAGGTATGTAGTTCGCCGTATATATCCGTACCAACTGCAACGCCCAAGTTAGCGACTAATTAAGCTTTACCAATAGATAAAGTACAAGCTATGGCTCGTGGAGGAACTTCTGGGACCCAAGCGCTATCATCTGTGGCCTCTCTCGCAGTGACCCACCGACAAAGAGTTGGTGATATTATGGCCTCTAATCAGCCCGCCACCCCCACTTTCGATGGTAGACGTCGAGACTCGTCAGTCATTAGGCAAACCACACCGTACGGCCGATCCCATATGCATGGCATGGGTCTTAGCTCCGGCGTGAAAACCAGCCACACGGGAAACAACGCGGCCTCTTATATGGAAAACTCGGGCATTGCATCTCGAGCATGGAGTCCTCGCGGCTAGAAATTGTATTGTAGGCTTTTTAGAAAATACTCTTTCAGAAATACGGAAGAGATTTGTAAATATGTACTTACGTATAGCGACGTTAGCCGCCTACATAGCTAGCCTAGTGTCGAAGTGGAAAACGGTAGTAAAAAGAGAAGCGGCTCTAGACCCCAGTAGGAACAACAGCCCCACTATAAACCCTTAACGAAGCACATGCTTTTCCAGAGGTAAATAAATGTTATTTCTGCTTGTTTTTTTTTCTCTACAGTCAGCTACTGCGCGACCCATAACTTCGTTTCTACCAGTAGCTAAAATATTCCGATATTCACGACAAAATCCACCCTCTAACTGCCAATCCCATCTCTTTACTAATACTTGCCCCCAAAACCAATCCAAGCTCGACCACCCTTACCATTGGCGATATCATCCAGTTCGACATCTGCACCGACAAAGCTCTTATCGGTTTTGCCAGCTTTGCAATAGCTTCTCCAGGCACTGAGACCTTACTGGCTCGTATTTCAAATCTACATCTAATCGTATAACACATCTTCGTCTAATGGGGAAGCATTGTATGTTGAGTCTCCCGTATCAGCTGTAGCATTGGAAACTGGCCTAGACTGACATCAACAAACCTCGTCATAGCTAATTACGGCGTCATTTTTGACGCAGGCTCATCGGGAACCCGGGTTTACATATACAAATGGAAGGATCCTGAGAAAGCCCTCCAAGAAATAGATACCAAAGATCGCAACACCCTGCCCAAGATTAAAATCGAAAAGAGCAAAAAGGTGCATCCTGGCGTATCATCTTTTGGAGAGACGCCATCTCGAATAGGCCCGGACCACCTCAAGATTCTCGTCGACGTTGCCCTCGCTGAAATCCCAGACTCGAAGGTCCCCGAAACTCCAGTGTATCTCATGGCTACTGCTGGCATGCGACTTTTGCCGGAAAATCAACAAAAAGCGCTGTTAGCAGAGATGTGCTCATACATACAGAAACACACCAGATTCCACATCAATGATTGCAAGACACATTTCCAAGTCATCCCTGGCGAAACAGAGGGCCTCTATGGCTGGATTGCGGCGAACTATCTTCTAGGTGGCTTTGACCCGAAAGAGCGTGACGACCATGACGAACACTACCACGATACGTATGGGTTTTTGGATATGGGCGGTGCATCTGCCCAAATAGCGTTTGCACCGAATGCGACTGAATCGTCGAAGCATGCCGAAGACCTCAAACTTGTTAGGTTTCGAACACTCGATGGTGAACCTCTCGAATACAAGGTATTCACTGCGTCATGGTTAGGGTTTGGCGCAAACAAGGCCCGCGACCGCTACATCGAGCATATCCTCACGAAATATGAAGGGAGCACCGACGACTTTCCCGACCCGTGTCTTCCCAAGGGTCTCCGGATCTCTGCTGCAGGCGACATCGTCTTAAGCTCTACGAAGGCATCCGGTCCTGTGTTGCTCGGAACTGGAGTATTCAAGGATTGTCTGGCAGAGACACAACCCCTGCTAGAGAAGGATGCGCCTTGTCCAGACCAGCCATGTCTCATCAACGGGCAACATGCACCAGCTCTTGACTTCAATGTGAACCATTTCGTTGGTGTATCTGAATATTGGCATACTACTCATGGCGTCTTTGGCTCTCACGATGACGACAAAGACGAGTATGATCTAGTCACTTACCAAAACAAGGTCAACAAGTTTTGCAGCCAAGACTGGGATGATATAAAGGATCATCTCGAGTCTCGGGATTCAAAGCTCGATCAAAAGATGCAAGATGCATTCCAAGCCTGCTTCAAGGCGTCCTGGTTGATTAATGTCCTCTATGAAGGCATTGGTATCCCTCGAGTAGGGCTAGAGTCTTCACCCCAGAACGTCTCCATTGATCCGTTCAAACCCGTAAATAAGATTGACGGTGCTGAGGTTAGCTGGACAATGGGTAAGATTCTCCTCTTTGCCTCTGGACAAATACCCTCAGCCAGTGACCCCGGTTTGCCGGTTGGGTTTGGCAGCAATGTTGCCGGTATCCCCTCAGACTTTGAGTATGCCGGGTCAGTGGAGGGTTCTCTTCCTAGCGATTCTATTGTGGCACCATCACAGTCATTTTCGAGCTTTTTACTATTCATGTTTGCTATCGTCGGAATAATAATCTTCCTCCGCAAAAGAGAGCGTCGCGGACAAGCATTTGCCCTTATTACTGGCCTGTTCAACCATAAAAGCTCGGGTGGCTCTCGTACTTTGTCATGGACAGGCCCATCGCTCCTTCGCAGAATATTCGGTCGTAACACGGCGACCTACGAGCGTGTCTTGGAAGAAGGTGGTATTAGTGAGTTTGAACTGGGGGACACAGACGGAAATGATTCCGATGAGTCTATGTCGCCAAATAGCCCGTCTCCGTACGCCAGGGCCAATGTAGCACACTCTGAGGGTAGCCCCGTGTCTAAGATTGACCGGACCGGGATGGTTGTACGCACCGAGAGCCGAGAGCAGCTTGCCTTGCCTCAAATGTTGACGGCTGGGAGACGTAGTCGTACGGGTAGTCCTGCCCGACACAAGAGTCCATTGGCAGGTTGATTTATTCGAGTTCACGGATTCATGTTCCTTGCTTTTCTTTTCTTTTTGTATAGACGAGAGAGTAGATATTGTATAATGAAAGATTATGACGTTAACTGATGAGTAAACTGTCCGTTTCTACCGGGGTGATAATATGTGATTGCTTCAGGGTCTTTTTTTTAATTCATTAATCTTATAGAGCTATAGAGCTATGATTCAGGATCTTTTAGTTTGCCTGTTTCTCCAAAAAACTCGGATCACTACGGACCCGTCCTTCAAACTTTTTCCACCAGTTTTCGAAAGCCTTCAAGGGGACAACCTCGACGCCGCCGGGGCCAGTCGTACCGCTAAAACTGGCTATAAAGTCAAAGGCATTACTGATGATAGCTTGTGCAAGCGATATAGTAGTCTCATGGCTGACTTTGGGTTTCTCCACAGGCAGTTCCAGCATTTTCGAGGCCACATCGGCGGCCGACTCGACACTAATGCCGACAACGGTGCCGTCTACGGCGTGTACTGGATCAATGCCAAATAAGGCACTTTCTTGGCCGGGGCCGATTCCTCCTACAAACTTAAAGTCCGGTGCTTGTCCGGCAGCCGAGGCGACAGCAAAGTCTCTTGCGCTCAAGACGTAGACAGCAGCAGCAGTTGAAAGAGGCAAGATATTCCCTGGCAATAGACACACAGCAACTGATTTGGTGTCTTTGACGGAATATAGAAATGACGTTTCCGAGATTGCAGATGTTGGTGTGACAATCAGCGACTGGCCAATGGGTATAAGACCGAATGGAGGGGTTGCCATGGTTTGTGTGATGTGATATATGATACAATGATATGAGAGAGCGAAAATATAAGCTATAACACAAAGAGCTCGGAAGAGCAAGTACAAGATATAAGAATATGATAATGAGTCGATGGTTAAGTGACTAAGTGGGTGGGTTAGTTATTAGTAGATGGAAAATTGTGGCCGAGAAAAAAATTGTCTAAGTTCTCTTGTTTACATATTCACCCATTCTGTATGCAGAATGTTTGGTTTTGGGTCTAGAAAAACAAAGCAAAATCCCTACTTGGCTGGATTTCGATAGTTAACCGAAGCTACTGACTGACTCGCTTTTAGGCCTTACCTTGGAAAGCCCCATTATTGCATAGAATCATAGATGGTTGTAGAATCTCCCCCAGTAATTACGGCCTAAAATGTGCGGCTGTTAGTATGACAGGGTAGGAATCCCATTTCATCACAACAAGTTATTCATCGCTGTAGTATCTTAATGACGCTGCAAGCCTGAGTTTCTGAGGGCTAGTCACTCGTCATAGTACTCGTCATACCAATACCATTTACACCAAACAAGACAGTTTTCACAGCCACCATGTCCAAACTAACGAACCTCGACATCTTAAATGCCGTCGATAGGTTAGTGAGCATGAATGATCGTATCAAGCTCCAGGCTAACAAAGCTCGAATCTTGTTCTAGTTTCCTTGACAGAGAATCTGACCCCAACGGTTACGACAAACAACGGAGCGAGTTTTATGCCTTGGTAGCTTCAGATGACCAGGGCTTCTACAATGTTGGTTTTGTGAGACCAGCTGTCGTCAAAGCTCTCGAAGAGCTCCCTAGTGAGCTAGCCGATGGAAACACTATCGATCACGAGGGTAGACTTGTTAAAGCCTTCACGAAAACTACCGAAGCCGAGCAAACTGCTCAATTCACTGCCATCGCCCAGTACTGGAGGGAGAAACAGACCTTTTCTGATCTGAAAGGCTGGAGAAACGAGCCATGGCCCGTATATAACAGATCGGGCACCAGTGTCCTATGCAGCATAGAGCGTGCAGCCATGTCGTTATTTGGTGCCAATAGATACGGTGTTCATATGAACGCTTGGGTCCGTGGAAAAGATGCCTCCGACATTAAGATCTGGATTGGAAAGAGAGCAGCGAATAAGTCTACGTATCCCGGCATGCTCGACAACACGGCTGCAGGCGGCCTCATGACGGGCGAAGATCCGTTCGAGTGTATCATCAGAGAGGCGGACGAAGAAGCAGATTTGCCGGAACAATATGTCCGCGAGCACGCCGTTTATGTTGGCAATGTTAGCTATACCGCCATTTCCGTCAATAGAGTTGGCGGCGAAGGCGGATTCTTCTATCCAGAGTGCCAATGGGTCTACGAACTTGAGCTTCCAGAAAACATTACTCCTATCCCCAAAGATGGAGAAGTCGAAGCCTTCTATCTATGGACGGTTGATGAGATCAAAAAGGAGCTGTATGCGGGTTTGTTTAAGCCAAACTGCGCACTAATTCTAGTCGATTTCTTCATTCGTCATGGCATTATCACGGAAGAGAACGAAGAACACTATCATGAGATCAAGAGGCGCATGAGAAGAGCTTTGCCGTTCCCGGGGCCTCCTAATTCGAAAGCATAGGTTGAGATATTCTTTTATACTTTTTATAGGGTTGGTATTAGAGAGAAAAGTTCGAGATTGCTTTACTGGCTATCTACGCCGTTGTACATGATTTTATGATCTGCGTCTATAAAAAAAAAAAGAGAGCTAAAACAAAACAAAATATAAAAAAACAAAGCAGCATTCGTAATATCGTTCGTCGGGCAACTTTTATTTCTTGAGTAGTAAGTAGATGTAGTCGACTCTCAAGGAAGTAAGCTTCTTGTAAGGACCGTCGAGGGAGAGTAGAAGGCCACCGAAAGAGGCGTACAGTTTGCTATGGAATGTATTAGACCTACGAGTCATAGTATCACTGCTTCGACGGGTGGTATACGTACATGTTCTTGCCATCATCTCCATCCTCGAACTTGTAGATCTTGCCATGGCAGACATAGTCGAACAAGTCAGCTAGAGTCGTCTCTGGGGGCTGATTACCCTTGGTGGTATCTCTCCAGCCCTTCTCCTCGCTCTTGGAACCGTCCAGGGCTAACGAGGTGGCGATCATGAGGGTGAAATTTTGGCCGGGCGAGAGTTGAAGAAGCTCGATGTTGATGTCTAGAGCCATAACCGTGGATTCGTCGGTAGATTTGGCCGTTATTCTGGCGACGCGGTCGTACTTGGACTGGTCAAAGTCGGTGACGGTGAAACCGTCTTCGAAGAGAGTGGCATCGCTTCCGCTTCCCGACATGTTTTCTGGCTTGTACTGGGGGGTACTAGATGGTGTAACAGAGAAAATTGCAATCAAAATGGTTCAGAGAGACAGGGAGCGCTGGCTCGACTTTAGAGGTGTTGTGGTGGTTTACGGCAAAATCAACTTTTTTCGCAATTTAGTATGGCAAGGCTAGTCTGTAGCCTTGCTCTTGGTGGGGCAATGATTCAATTGTTGCATAATCCTACTCTCTACGATCTGTGCCAGCCCACTTACAGAGAGAATATGGTGTCGGAGCTGAAATCGAGATGACTTGGTACTGCAATCGAGCGGTCTTGGTCACCTCCAAAATGTCTTTTAAACGCAAAAATATCACCATCGTGCCTATAGGCGGTAATAGTACAACTTCAGCAGCAAACCCAGTACCAGCAGCCCCCAATACAGTAGCAAATGTATCAACAGCTGCCGGTGTCCGACCATCTGCTGTCGATGGCCGCTTAACCACATCATCTGGAACTGCATCCTTTGATGCCAATCTTGCCGGCCATTCGGGAATCCCTCTCGGTAGTAGTTTTCTTCTACAAGAGTCTACTACTACCGATTTTGGCGGAGTTGTTTTGAGATATTTTGCTGCTGAAGGGCTTGTTCAGGGCCATCATGTTCATGTTCTCGGTGTCACTGATGCCTGGAAAAACTCACTTCCAGGTCTTGCCGCTAAACAAAAAAGTTCGCCGAAGACGGCACAGCCGGTGCCTGAGGACCGCATGAAGATTGCATGGAGATATGAAGCATTGGGTCAGAAAGCACCATCTGGTTAGTTACTCAACATCCCATTTATAAAAACAAGACTCTAACCCGTTTACTTATAGAGGTATCAAGGGAAAATATATCCTTCTGCTATAAATTTGATCTGAATAAGCAGCTAGCCCCGAGCGCCATGAAGGGCCAATTTACGTCATATCCCGTACTCGACGACGGTATCAGCGGTTTCATTGTGAAGCTCAAAGCCCAAATTGAGGCATCTCCTGCTCACACAATTCACCGCATAATTGTACCAAATTTCTTGATACCTACCATCTATCCATCAGTGTGGTGCCACCCTACGCACACATTAAAGTTTCTTCACGGACTAAGAGCTCTTTTACGCCAGTTCCCAGACCGCACCGTAGCCATGTTGACGGTATCTGCCGACATGTATCCTTCGTTTTCAGGGCTGGGCAAGTGGGTTGAAAGCCTCAGCGACGGCGTTGCTCATCTAGTCCCAACTCAATCTCAGATCGGTAACAAGGATGAAAGCTCGGAGCCGGTCCAAGGGTATTTCCGAGTCAGGCGTCTACCGGTGTACAATGAGAAGGGCGGAGGTTTAGAAGATAGTACTCTAGGAGAATCTCTTTCCTTTAGATTAAGTAGCTCGGTCGGCCTTATTATCAGTCCATTGGCGTTGCCACCGTCGGTAGAAGAAGACGAGCATCACGGCCACGACCACAAAAACAAAAACAAGCTAGACTTTTAGACATGTACATATGTATACTAGGTTGCATTAGACGCGAATACTCGTTTGTTAAATATGTTAATAAAAGAAACCCAAAAAAAAACTGAGAGGACCCACTTCCAACACTTATAAATTTCGCCTTTGAAAAAATCTTCTCCAATCTCGATTCTATTATTTGAAATCCAGATCTCTATGCTGCAAAACTCAGCGGCATAGACCAGCGTCAAAGGTATATCTACTCCCCTACTTTTCTTTCCAGCCTATTATCCTGCACTTTTATGATTATAACCTATATTATCTGTCAATCCACTGAACTTCAATGTTGATAAACTTATACTGTGTCTTTTTGTATGACTCAAAACGCAGAATCTTCCATCTATGTCTTAAAGTCCCTCGTCTCAAGTCCCACTAGCTAACAATGCTTTCAGATGTAGTTGGCAAGACCGCCGGATACAATCCACCAAAAACCCTCATACAATCATATGATGGCTCAATCTTCTTCGGAACCTGCCCGGGTATCCCATATCGGCGGCAGATACCTTGTATTTGACTACACGCATGTGGCCCGACTTCGTCGAAACCACAATGTGTGTGCTGTTCTTGTCGGTACCACACCACAGAACCCAAGTCAGAATATATTCCAGGGCATTCCTCTCGAGATAGGGCCGGAAGAAGCCAATGGTCTCGTAGATATTGGGGCCGCCTACATTGTAGACGAGCTACAAGCCCACATAACAGCATTAGATAGTCGAGATGCTAGCCACCGCCAACTGTACATCAACGATGTGAAGTCTCGTCGTCAACAGTTTTCGGAAGCGTTGGAACAAAACGGCAAACGGAAGAAAAACGATGCCCGATCTCATCACAGGACGTCTAACAAAAATGCAAATGATGAGCCCCAGGTGGTCGAGGAGCCAAAAATTCTCCCAAAGAAAGCTAGTAATTCGTTGCCTTCGTCGGCTTTGACTCCTGCTCATAGCGATGCTTTAGTCTCTCAACAGAACCTGCCTTCGGAATCTAATCAGTACAAGGCAGATGCTCTGTGGCGTTGGCTACAATCTAATAAATTCTTCATGACCCCTGGACTGCGGTTTGGCTCGCATTATAGTGTATATCCTGGCGACCCTCTACGTTACCATGCTCACTATCTGGCCAATTCATACCCTTGGATGCAGCCCGTCCCTCTCCTCGATATAGTGGGCAATGGGCGACTAGGAACCGCTGTAAAGAAAGGGTTCCTCTTTGGAGGCCAGCCAACAGATGGTGCTCCAGGTGATAGCAGTGGATTCAGAGCGTTCACAATCGAGTGGGCGGCAATGTAGTTTCACTCATAGTACATGATATAATATAAATACTGGCCACATCTATTCATCACAATGACCTATAACAACATACATATACAAGACTTTGAGTGTGGACATAAATCATAAATTTGGATTGTTTGAGGGTTATACTGCTATCTGGACCAGTTCAGTTCCGCCAAAATCGGCTACAGATTAAAAAAAAGAATGCAAGATAAGAAAAAAAACAAGGGCTGATAATCTCTACTCCTCTATGGGACATAGATGCGACTAAAACTTCCAACTTCTCTGCGGCAACAAACACATCTGTCGAAATTGTTCATAGCCAAAGATACACGGCAATCGTCACACAGACTCAAGCATCGACACGGCCACACTATGATAGTACGAGGTGAACATTGACATACTACGCATTGAGGGCCGCCTTGGCCTAATCCCGAGCCACCCTCGGCCCACGATCCGCTGTCACTATCCATATCTCTATCGATGGTCTGTCTCTTGGACAGAATAAGAGATTCGAGGAGAGCCTCTTCCTGCTCAGACTCTAGAGCCTTGAGCTCTTGGCGAGAGTGGGCAAACTCTCTCCCAGAGAGCAGGACTCGTGATCTTTGTAGGCGCTCGATGCCTCTGAAACGGGATCGCGTGACCACCGTATCGCTGGACAAGTGAACAGAGAGCGTGCGCGCATTCTCGCGATCTTCCTGAGTCTGAGGATACAGAAGTCTTGCGAGCTCAGATGGTTGCATTGGCATATCTACCATCTGGGACTCCTGTCTATATAGCGCGAGTTTTGTTTCATCTTCGAAGTTCAAGTTGTCTTCGTCCTCTGAGGCTTCACTCGTCTCTTCAGGCAGACTATCACAGTCCGATGGAGAGTAATCACCGCTGGCGTCTTTATGGCCCCAAACGCCACCCTTTATCCACCAGCTGTACAGACGCTTATCGAGATCTGCCTCGTCGATACCCGCAGGGCGATTACGACGGACTTCGGCTTCTACATCGACGTCATCACGCACGGGAATTCGAACGCCGGCTATGGTTCCTCCTAAAGAACGAGGCCGCTTAGGTTGGTGTCTTTCGGACTTTTCAGTTGGCTTGCTTGGTCGTGGCTTGGCGGCAGTGCAATAGTTCACAAGGAACTGAGGTTTCCATGTGATCCCGAGAGCCTGAAGTATTCTTAGAATAGCCAACGCCTGGAAAACTCCAGTCAACTTGAACATGCTCATAACAAGGTCGATCGCCATGAGAAGTTTGTTTCGACGCTCAGCGGCGCCAATGCCATCTCTGATCTTCTTTTCCGGAAGCGTTCCGTCCTTTACTGCCTGTGCAAGTCTATGGCGAGCGTAGCCATTATCGATATGGTCCGGAATTGTAGCATCATGCTCAATGGGTATCAGTCCAACAGTTCCAACATCGTCATAGCGGAAATCAATAGCTGAGACCCGTCTAAGGGTAGCACTAGAGTAATTCAGCTCAGCAAGACGTTTTCTTTCCAGCCATGTGGAAGAACCAATATTAACTTGGCCATCTTCTTGGAGATAGACTGCTTCACTTGCGAGAGAGACGGCGGCAAACCCAATACGAAGAAGTGCGGTGTAGAAGTCAACCTCTCCAGTGACCCGTAGCTCCGTTAGCGACACACGAGCCTGCATATTCTCCATGGCAATCAATATTTTGGCGTAAAATGGTTCGCGTACATGGCGGCCCCTCATAGATAGTGATGATAGTAGCACGGTGATTCCATATATGAATAGACAGCACAACATGCCAAAGAACAAAGACATATGCGGCACCCAGCTAAGCAGGCAAACCGTAGGGAATCGCAGAAGACTTTGGCTGTCGACATCTTCGAGTGAAAAGCGGAACCAACTACTTATCAACATCACCATGAAGCAGGAAGCCCATATCCCGGTGTTCACGAGACGGTATCTCGACTGTGAGTTAAAGATAGCCAGTACGTTGCTCGAGATGTGCCCCATACATATGAGCAAAGCAACAGTAAGCATTTCAGGCGAAGTATTAGCCCGGTTCAGGATCATCACGCGCGTGAGAATCACATCGGGCTGGCCAGGAATTGGAGATTTGATTCGGGGGATCCGAGTCCAGCCTATCTGGCTACTGATAGCACCCTCAGCTTCTGAAAAGGCAAGAGATGTTTCGAGTAAGCTCATGCCCGTCTCGGTGCCAGCACGGCGGCCCTCGATAGCACACGAAAGACATTCAACGAACCAACTCAAGCAGATGGCTAGAAAGATGGGCCACAGCAAGGACAGTGAGCCGACCAAGTCCGTGTTCTCGCCAAAATTGGCCGGTACCATTTGTGCGGCAAGACAGGACTCTTTATCCGACGGCCCTAGAAGAAAGGTTGAGCTGAGCCGATGTAGAAGAGGAATGTTGAAAGCGAACATAAGATCAGACTTGCGCTCCGGATCGTTCCAACGAAGCTGGGAAAACTCTGGCGATGTTTGGCATTGTATCGAACGTAAGATCTGGATCGCTAATTGCGACAGAATGGCAATAGCAGGTAGGCGCATAATGAGGCGAGCAAGAAATGAAAGGTTTATCCGCCGTCTCGTTCGGGCGTAGACATTAGTCCTATTCATGATGATGGTAATGGCTATACTGGAGAGCGCCCATCTGCTGAACGCAAACGACAAGATGCCGCCCAGGTTGCGGACGCTGTCGGAAGCTATCCTACTAACGCCGCCGAGAGCAGCATCTGCAACAGCCTGGGTGACAGACTCGGTGGTGGCCGCAGCTGAAGCCATGTCCGGTGATATGTCGGCGGCAATAGAATGATATGGTGTCGCGAGATTGGCGGTATCGGGTATAGACTGCTGCGTAAATACGGGCGTATTATCGTCCCCGGTCAAGACAAAGGCGGCAAGCTTCTTCACGATGCGCGGGCCTACGAGAATCAAATCTTCGGGAGACGGGACCAACCGCGATACATTGAAGCCGTGAAACAGGCCTGGTGAGTATCCGGAGATGTTGATGTTGGATGCCTCGCCCGATGTGAGTATCGGAGTCGGGTCGGGTGTCGTCATTGGCTGAGTTGTGCAAGCCCAATCCGCAGAGCAGCAGAGCGTGGTTTACAGAAGACGGGAGAAGTGTGCGCGTAGGTATAGATTCAAGCTTTGGCTTTGATTGTGAATTCAGGTTCGGTTTTGGGCTGACGTTGGTTGACAGCCAGTATACCAGGGACTATATATATCATATGTGTGTATGTACATACATAGTAAACTCGGCAAATTGCCCGGCGCGCCAATCTATTGCAAGGTCGATCGCGAGCGAAATGAAGAAAGCAATCAAGCTTCAGCGTTTAGTATGGGAATATCATAAGGTCGGCCAATATGCTGGAAATATGCTGGAAGCCGCTAATAGCCAGACAGTTAAAGAAACAGGTTGGGTGGCCAAAAATGCCAGGATGAACGGATAAATTATAGTAGGCTCCAGGTGGGCTTGTTTTCAGAGCTTAGCTCGGATTACAGATTGGCGAGGAGGTGAGAATAAGGCGATAGACAAAGAATGGTGGCGAGGATGATGCCCTGGAAGAAATAGTGATTTAGGTAGTGATTTATAGTGAGGTCGGGGTTGAAGCTGATCCGACAGCTCGCATGCAACTTTACGACAAAACAGAGTCAACAGAGTCAAAGTAGCACCTAATTCCTAGCGGCAGGGATTCTTTGTTTTCCTTGTCTGTAGCTGTGCTCTGTACATCTGTACACACATGTAGTTACGGCTGTGGTTATCGGCTGGATTAGCGCATTGATACCTTGGCTAATGCCATTACTACCGCTGGATTATGTGGCACGCACTACAAACCAACCGTTCCTTCATGCAACCTACATATCATCATAAATAACAACCACAACAACCTCTACTTTTACAGTTGCGTCCAGAAGCAACGACTCAATTCGCAGCTGATCGTAATTGAAGCATGCATAGTGTTCCAGAGTTTTTCACTGAGAAACAAACCCCATGCTTCTTTGACCCAGCATTTTACCACTAACCCTTGATAGTACCGCTGCTTAACCCTAGTATATGCCACATACAGATATTACTGAATCAATCAGTGTCACTCAATTTCTCATCACTTATTTACACTCACCGATACATGAAGGCCACTGCGTAATATCGCAACTCCAGCTCTTCTTTGCCGTCCTGTAGCAAAGTGGAGTTATTATGCATAATTCCCAGGAGCGAAAGAAAACTAGGAGAGAAGAAAGACTATAATTTTGACGCTATAAAGAACAAACAAAATGCTCAAGTACAACTAGAGGATATAACTAAAAGTTTACATTGACCGCCTCAACAAGACTACTGGAGATTATCTTTCGGGCACCCGTAGCTGCTTGTACCGCCCGTGATATCAAGCGTAGATGAGCTGTCGAGTCGCTGGAAGGAAGCTGGCCCTTGACCCATATGTTTGTAATTTCATCTCTGGCGGGCATATAAGCTACACAGCACATAGCTAGAATTTGCGCATGCTCTGTTGAGACAGGGTCAAGCACAATGGATAGTTCCTCTGAGCCACTACTGGGGACAAGAGCCGCAACACCTCCGCTGACAGTATCGACGGTATCAATACCAGCATCAGCTATGGCAACTGATGCAACTGTGATACAGCCGGCTAGGATATTCATCATATCCCATTCACTATTGTCGAGACCCTCGGCACTATCTCGCAGCTCATCGCCTTCGATGATGGTGACGATGATCTCCACACCACTCTTAGGCCATCTATCCGCAATTATGGAACCACGCAGAGCCGTCTCGAGATGGACACTTAGATCTCTCTCGCTGGTGTCTCGTAGATACCCACGTCTTTGCCGGGTAGCAAATGGCGCGTATTTGACATGTGTAGAGAGAACAAGATGAGGCGAGAATGGCGCCGAGCGAGGAAGTGCACGAGGTCCATGGACAGTACATGTGAGCTTCATGCCATTGCTGTTGCCAGTACGTGAGGGAGATTGTGGCTTCTCGACTTCTAGATATGCTGAGCCTGATGCCGTAGGGGTTACACCCGTCTTAAGAACTACGTATGGAAAAGTCAACTTGAGTCCAATGTGATATAAGATACGCCAAAACTCACATGAAGCGCGAATGGAGTTGTCTGCACGAGTTCGTGAAAACTTTTCACTCTTACTCGGATAATAAACAGGCGGATTGGTTGCAGCCGCAGGGCCATTGATGCGTCTTCTATCTGACATGACGAAATCTGATATGGTGTCGATGGAGATATTATGCGAAGAATATAGTTTAACAAATCTCTACTATCACCTATATCATTATATGTACCGTTGTTGAACTATTCATTCAAATGCGGTAAGAAACTGATTGTTGCACGATGCTTATATCCGGATATGATGTGGGGCCAATATTCATCAAAACAGCTAGAAACACCCGTTTATGCAATACTGGCTATCCCACTTTTCATCACACGAATGCTCCACATCTGAAAATCTACAAAAGAGCAGCTGGATGCTTTCAAAATTTTCTTTCTTTTCATTCTAGAAAATAAACATTCTTGTTGACAATTGCTTGACAGGAACGCTTTCTCTATGAATCATGTAGTTTACTAACTATATAGAGCTCAGCTTAGCTCGCCAGGTTTGTCTACCCTTCTTCTCTTCCTCTTCACGGATTTTATGATGCAAAACATACCACTTTGTTTTTGTGATTACCTGAACATATAAAACAACATGCACTACCATCTGATTTTTTCCAACAACATACTTATTTCTTAAGAAACAACATTTGTGGGCGACATCATGCTAACATTCAGGTTTAGTAGCCTATAGGTTTTATATTCTGGTGAGCCGTCTATTGGCGACTGTGCTTGTTACTTGGTAAGGCCACCTCCAACTCATATTTTCTGCCCATTTTTATGATGATATCAATTCAGTTCTGCTTCTGAAACAGGATGAAGAGACTTTATACCATACCAAAATATCTGAATTACCTCCTTATTGAACTCATTTCACATTTAATCATGGGTGATCTATTGCTAACAATGGATTCAGACTTAGAAAAAAATTCGTGATATGAAAAACTCAGACATCTAGCTATACAGCTAAAACCCATACTGTAAGTTAACCTACATATCAAGCCCCCCTATCCTCTTTGCACATGATGAATACTAGTTTATCCATTCAACGAATTTCAACTTAACCATGCGGTCCTCCCAGACCCTAGCTGCCTTGTTGCAGCGAGGACAGGTCGTGGAGTTTGAACCCGTTCACGCGGGATCTTTAATTCGGCTCCAGTGCCCCGGCCTTTCTCGTCTCGTTTTGAGGCCAGGAAGTTTGGGGACGGTTCGGTTGATTGAGTAAAACGCTACTCTGATTGCAAACATATACTCAAGATTGACCTCAACATGCTATCGAACTCGCTGGCTAACTAATGTCATATAGAATATCTTAGACTTGACACCGTATTGAAACGTAGTAATGAAAAATTTAATGACATGAATCAATATATAAACTTTTTTGGGCCAAACAAACCACTCTCTTGTCTACAACTAAATTAAGGACTGCAAAGTTGATGATCGTATCTATCATGTGTGCAGGGATTAGGGGCTCACTTCGTTTGTCTAGTATTTTATGCATCGAACGCGTCACCTGACCATTCACGTGTAGACAGTACAGGCTATTTTACCCTGTTTAGTGGGTACCAAGTAGGGGGTGTTCTTTCTTTTTGGCATCGTGTCTGGAAGCAAGCTTAATGCTCGCATCAATTTGCAATTCAAAACCTGGCGCAAGTCTTTTTTTACCTTTCTGGCTTTGGCCTATATCCCTCTTTTACTCTGTTTCTCTTCCTTTGATTGATTATTACACCTTTTTTCCCTCTTCTCTCGTTTCTTGCTTCCAATTGTTTCGCATTAGTGGCCGGTTAGCTAGACTTTATTTGCCGTCTGCTTCTCCTAGCTCGACTGTAGAGGTCTTACAACAATATCGTTTCTGACATCCCGTTACCACCTTTGCGACCTATACTTTGCCGAGAAAAGCAAATACAATTGCGGCAAGATGATGCCCCGGCATCATAGTGGCGGTTTCGCCAATGGTTATCCCCGTGATAACACTTTTGATATCTCCCCTCACCGGTAATTACAATATCCTTATCCTCGCTAAGCCCTTACATGCTCTTCTTAAGGTTGAACTCGACAACTAACAAGCATTGTGCTGTTAGTTACCAGCCTCGCTCATCGACTCCCGCTTCCCGTCGACGAAGAAGCACCATTCTACGCATTGTCGTGAGTGTTGTTGTTATATTCGCCTTTGCCTACTATATATGGCCTAACTCCGGACCTGCTGTCTTGACCCTGGGCCTCCTATCAGCTAGCAACAGCCTTCAAGTAGACAGCATCAAATATTATGACTTGACTGCTACCATGGGTACTGCTCGTGGATGGGAGCGTGAAGAGAGAATTCTGCTTTGTGTGCCTCTGCGTGATGCCGAAGCTCATCTTGGCATGTTCTTCGCCCACTTGCGCAACTTTACCTACCCGCACCACTTGATCGATCTGGCTTTCCTAGTTTCAGATTCGAAGGATAACACCCTCAATGTTCTTGTTAACAGCCTGGAAGAAATCCAATCTGATGAAAACGAGTTCATGCACTACGGCGAAATTTCAATCATTGAGAAGGACTTTGGCCAAAAGGTAAACCAGGATGTCGAATCCCGTCACGGTTTTGCTGCTCAGGCTAGTCGTCGCAAGCTCATGGCGCAGGCTCGCAACTGGCTTCTCAGTGCCACACTACGTCCCTACCATTCATGGGTTTACTGGAGAGATGTCGATGTTGAGACCGCTCCCTTCACCATCCTGGAAGATCTGATGCGTCACAACAAAGATGTCATTGTTCCTAGTAAGTTGTCGCGATTTACCAAAATTGATTTTTCCCCCCCCCCTAACATTTTATAGATGTCTGGCGCCCTCTTCCCGACTGGCTTGGCGGTGAACAGCCTTACGATCTGAACTCCTGGCAAGAATCCGAAACGGCCCTTGCCCTGGCTGATACTCTCGATGAAGATGCCGTGATTGTCGAAGGTTATGCTGAGTATGCAACCTGGAGACCTCATCTGGCCTACCTCCGTGATCCCTATGGCGACCCGGACATGGAAATGGAAATCGACGGTGTTGGTGGTGTGAGTATCTTGGCAAAGGCTCGCGTTTTCCGCTCCGGTGTACACTTCCCCGCTTTCAGCTTCGAAAAGCACGCAGAGACTGAAGGCTTCGGCAAGGTAATTATGAACAATCCTATACGTCTACATATACAAATGACTGACATTTACACCTATAGATGGCTCGTCGCATGGACTTTTCCGTCGTTGGCCTACCCCACTACACTGTGTGGCATTTATACGAGCCTAGTGTTGACGATATCCGTCATATGGAAGAAATGGAACGTGAGCGTCAAGCCCGTGAGAAGGAAGAGCAAGAGAAGGTCAAGAAGGCTGAGAAGCTCAAGGAGGACTACGGCGACCCCAACAGTCAGTGGGAGAAGGACAAGTCCGACATGCAGAACCTGGCTAAACAAGATAAAGAAGCTGTGGCTGCAGTTTAAGGAGCCATCCACTTGTTGCGATAGGTACTATGTCGCCATAGTTGTTTTGTTTTGTTGGAATTCCGGGTTATGAATCAATTGCAATGTATGATAGAATCAAATGCATGCATATCCCACTGTATGTTAGTATTTATAGATGATTTTTTTTTGTAAGAAACACTTTCATACAACTGTCTCCACAGATATGCAATCACAGTGCATCACAAAACAAGGAATTAATTCATGACATCAGTATGTAGACGAGAAATTAGCGATATAGAGTTTGAGAGCCAAGGGAAAAACAGGGTATAGTGACTAGGGTTAGTCCATCGAAAACACAGTGGCCATATGTAAGGCATACCATACTAGAAAAGAACTCATCTATACAACTAATGTTACTACAACTATTGTATCTAGTGTAGCCTTGAATTGAAAACTAGCTAGCCTTGAGAACGAGTTCCAGCTATATCTCAGGAGTACTAATACACACATACATGCCTTTAATTTATCATTTGACTCATCGAACTGCACAGTACTGAGGTAAGCTAATTTGCTCTTCAATCGATACCAAAATATCTGCCCGCAAGGTTGTCTGGCCCTGCAGTACGACAAGACCGCTGCTCATAATCGGACACGACGATCGTCAAGCGAAGCATTTGATGCATTTGAGTTTTGAAGACCGCCCGCTCGCTTCTTTTACTGCCTGTATTGCTTCCGATAGCTTTTGCTAACAAGTATCTCTGATCGCACAGAAACTGACAAGGAACACCACAATTTGCGAACTGCCTCGAGGCATTGTCTGCCCAAAATGAGCGTCCAGACTCGCAATCCATCGCACGAAGAGTTGCGCCTCGATAACGCCATCCAATATCCTCTGCGCATGCAGTATCGCAGTCGGCCCGTCTCGGTTGCCGTTGATCCCGTCTCGCTGGTGATCTCGGAGTGCATCTCGATTACTTCTGAGATTCGCAAACGCGCCCCTCTGCCCAACTCCTCCGTCTCGGCCATACTGGGTGGAAGCCCCAATCCTGTCCAGCTTGTCCCGCCAAGTCTCCGTGGCGCTGCGTTTTCTCCAGATGACGATGGAGATGGCGCGGTAGGCAACCGATGGGGATTGCGCGCAACAAACTCCAACTCAACCCAGGACCATCCACTCATGTCAAGCTTTGGTAGACTTCGACATGAGCTTTCCGGCATTAAGGGTGAGCCACCTATCGAATCTTGCTGCACTGTAGTAGTGCCAATCTTGACTTGCTTCGTGCTAACAATTCGCTTATTCACATGAAGATATATATACTTTCGATGCGCTCTCTCTCCTCCAGCCCTTTCTACAAATAGTCCAGACAAAGGGCACCGCGGCTCCTATCACAATCCTAGCTCTGGGTGCTCTTCGAAAGTTCCTCGCCTATGGCTTCATTGGGACGTCATCGCCTAGATTTCCTCTTGCGATGCAGTCTCTCTCATCGGCCCTCACACATTGTCAGTTCAGTGATTCTGGTCAAATGGAGGTTGTTCTTCTTATGATTCTCAACCTCATGGAAGATATGATGTCTGGACCAGGCGGCCACATCTTAAGCGACGAGAGTGTCTGTAAAATGATGGAGCGCGGCCTTGCTATCTGCTCGTCGCCTAGATTTTCAGCCGTGCTGCGTCAAACCGCCGAGGCAACACTCATTCGCATGTGCCAAATCATCTTTCAGGACCTCAAGTCTCTGGAGACTGAGTCCCGCTTACGGTCACTGTCGCTCGACGACCACCCTAATCTCACAGCAACTCTCATGAAACCACCATCACCAGAAGATGGCGAACAATATCAAGACAAAGTTGCTGAAAAGCTAGAAACTAGCGAGACTAAGAACGAAGCTGATATTGAGACTGAGAAGAAGCCTTTGCTTGAAGATGCTACACCTGACGCAGAAAACGCTGATGAGGGGCAGGAAGCCACGGATCACAATGGGGATAACAGTGTTGATGGGTTTGATACCGAATCACTGGATTTGCGACCATACTCATTGGCTTCTGTCAAGGAGCTCTTGCGAGTCCTTGTTAGCTTCTTAGACCCCAATGATCTGCAGTATACCACAACTATGAGAATAATGGCCTTGCGAATCATCCACGTCGCCCTCGAGGTTGCTGGATCATCACTTGCTCGGCATCCTGCTCTAGTCAGCATTGTAAGCGATAGACTTTGCTGTCACCTGTTCCAGCTTGTGCGTTCAGAGAACCTGGATCTTCTACAGGAATCACTCGCAGTTGCTGGTACCCTTTTGGAAACATGCCGCGATATCCTGAAACTTCAGCAGGAGTTCTTCTTGTCATATCTGATAACTAGCTTGTTCCCATCTGTGGACGTTCCAAGGGAGCATCGTATCGATCAGTCTTTGTACGACGGAATACCCAAGACGCTTAAACGAGTCAAGCCAGCACCTGCCCCTGCTCAAAATACTAGTGGGCGGTCAACTCCTGCCTCTGGCAAAGAGCGTCCCAAGATCTCATTGGAAGTCGGAGGTCACAAGCCAGACGCAAAGCAGGCCATGGTTGAATGTATTGGTGTTTTATCACGTATGCCTACGTTCATGGTTGAGCTGTTCGTCAACTATGACTGCGATGAGAACCGGGCTGACCTCTGTGAAGATTTAGTTGGTCTTCTCTCACGCAATGCCTTGCCCGACTCTGCCGACTGGAGCACGACAAGTGTGCCGCCTTTGTGTCTTGATGCACTACTACGCTTTGTGCAATTCCTTGCCGAGAGGCTTGATGTTGAAGGCAGCACTGCTGGCCTGCCTGATCCTGAGTCTCTCAAGGCTCAGCGCCAGAGAAAGCAGTTTATCATGAAAGGTGCTGCTTTGTTCAACGAAAAACCAAAGGCCGGCCTGGCATACCTTGAAGCACAAGGTATCATTAAGAGTGTTTCTGACCCCGTAGCTGTCGCCAGTTTCCTACAGAGCACGACGAGAATCAACAAGACTATGCTTGGTGATTTCATCTCCAAGCGTGGCAACGAGAATATCCTTGACGCTTTCCTTAACGCATTTGATTTCTCTGGTAAAACCCTTGATGAAGCTCTTCGTCTCATGCTAGAAACTTTCCGTCTTCCCGGAGAAGCTCCTCTCATCGAGCGTATTGTCAGCTTGTTCTCTGAGAAATACTTCGAGTCCTATACCGACGCAGATATCAGCCACAAGGATGGTGTTTTTATTCTTACATACGCTGTCATCATCTTGAACACTGACCAGCACAACCCCAATCTCAAGAAACAGAAGCGCATGACCTATGAGGACTTTGCTCGCAACTTGCGTGGCCAGAACGACGGCCAGAACTTCTCTCCCGAGTTCCTTCAGGGTATATTTGACTCGATTCGGTCAAATGAGATCATTCTCCCCGATGAGCATGACAATCAGCATGCGTTTGATTTTGCATGGAGAGAGCTTCTGGCCAAAGTTAGCAATGAGAAAGATGTCATTGCATGTGATACTAACATCTATGACGCTGAGATATTCGCCACTACTTGGCGCCCTATTGTGTCAACTCTGGCTTATGTATTCATGTCAGCAACCGACGATGCCGTGTTCGCACGTGTTGTAACGGGCTTCCATGAATGTGCTCGCATTGCGGCCAAGCACAAGGTTATAGAGGCGCTGGACCACATAGTATATTGTCTTTCTCAGATGTCTACCCTTGCTGATCGACTGCCGTACAATACCTCTCTCAACACCGAGGTCCAAGCCGGCGATAATAGCGTAATGGTCAGCGAGTTGGCTGTTAAGCTAGGCAGAGACTTCAGAGCACAGCTTGCTACTCTTGTCTTGTTCCGTGTCCTCAAGGGCCACGAGCACCTGATAGATCAAGGCTGGAACCATGTAAGTCATGACTGTCAATGGCGTGGTCTGTGTTATAGTTTACTGATCTCCTTTCTAGGTTTCTCAAATATGGCTCAACCTTTTCACGAATTCTCTCATCCCTTCACTCTCTTCTCTAGATGATCTTAAGAGTCTAGATCTCCCTTCTATTCCCCTTCAAACACACTCACAGGTCATTGATCGCGCACCTAAGAATGTCGAAAGCGGATTCTTCTCTGCCTTTACTTCTTACATTTCTAGTTATGCTGCCGATGACCCACCAGAGCCATCAGACGAAGAGCTTGAGAGCGCTCTCTGCACTGTTGATTGTGTGAATCAATGCCACATGCAAGGAATCTTCGGCAACATTCGGTAATAACACACGTATCTACGCTACGTATGCAATCCACCAGTACTAACAAAATCGCTAGACTCCTTGATAACAAGGCATTAACCAAGATCGTCGAATCCCTGCTGCAGTATCTTCCGGAGGATAGCCCTGTGGTCATTACCGTCAAGACAGATCCGTCCCAGATACCAGCATCTCCGCTTCCCAAAGCTAGCAGCGGTCCTCAGTATAACCCGTCAATTGCTTATATTCTAGAGTTCTGCACAGTCTTGGCATTGAAAAATGACGAGACCGTTCAGACTTTTGGTCGTTCTGTGTGTGATGAGGTTTTCAATATCTTGAGAAATGCGTCTAGTAACCATCACATGACAGTTTCACGCTGTGTGCTGTATCTATTCCAGATTCTCCAGGTTTCTTACGTATGTACCCTCTCAGACAAGCGGAATCACTCTTTTATTTGCTAACATGATTAATCTCTAGCAACATGGCTTCGTCAATGTGCCTGTTCTTCTACACACCATCTCAAACTTCCCTAAAGACATCCTCGCAAAATCGGCGGGTCTCCTACTGAAGGGCCTCAAGATCTGCATACAAGAACCTAGCCCACTACGCAGCGAAATCATGACATCTCCAGATTTCTGGGCTATCCTGCGCCTGCTTGCAGGCCAGACCGAATCATCGTCCACCGTTTTTGAGATTCTCGAAGCCGGAACAAGTGGAAACCCGCCTTCTATCATCTCTGACAATTACGAAGCTGCTATTGTTCTCCTGAACGATTTTGCCTCTATCCCCCGCCTACCTAACTCGCTCAAGCAAGACCCAAGGGTTCGGAAAGACCGCCTGTCTCGTCCCTCTACCTCTACAGATGAGACTGTGTCTCGGGCAATGCGCGCCATTACTGTCATCTACAATATGACTAGCCGTATTCCCCATCTCATGAAGCAGTCCCACCTAGAAAGTAGCGAAGGTAAGCAACCTCATCTCCTTAAGTTACTCGTCACTTTTTGTATTTCAAATACTAACAATGGCCCTAGCTTGGTCTGCCTATTGGCTACCTGTCTTCCAGTCCTTGACTACTCAATGTACCAACCCGTGCAGAGAGGTTCGTCAAGCGGCGTTCACTTCTTTGCAACGAACACTTCTATCGCCAGACTTGACGGATGCGAACCACAAAGAATGGACTGCCATCTTTAGTGAGGTTTTGTTCCCTCTCATCCATCGGTTGTTGAAGCCAGAAGTCTTTTCCTCTGATCGTGAGGGCATGAGTGAGATGCGTGTTCAGACGGCGTCTTTGTTGTGCAAGGTCTTCTTGCAGTATCTTGTGATTCTGTCTTCGTGGGATGGCATGTACGATCTCTGGATCAAGATAATAGAGATCATGGA
Source organism: Davidsoniella eucalypti (assembly GCA_004009845.1). Lineage (NCBI taxonomy): Eukaryota > Fungi > Ascomycota > Sordariomycetes > Microascales > Ceratocystidaceae > Davidsoniella > Davidsoniella eucalypti. The sequence continues at coordinate 30,670 of RMBW01000067.1, read as the reverse complement.
CCGCCTCATGAACAGCGGCCAAGGTGATACTTTGGTAAGTCGATCTCTCAAGGCTTCAGATATCTACTATATGACATATATATACTAACGCAAACAATATAGGAGGAGGCCATCCGCGAGAACCTCAAGAACGTCATCCTATTCATGTCAAGTATCGACTATCTAGTACCGCCATCCAAAGACCAGACCAAGTCAAAGCTGTGGGATGAGACATGGAAACGTATTAGCCGGTTCTTGCCAGAGCTACAAGCCGATCTAGACCTGGATGTTAAAAGCAGCGAAGAGAGACCAGTCGAAGTAGAGAAGGCAGAGTCACAGCCTCAGGAAGAAGCATCTAATGAAGCTTCGTGAACAAAAATTTAGATAGTATATTCTGTGTGTATTGCAATAGGTGATACCATTTACCATTAGTAGCATTAATTATTCGGACTTTTTTTTCTTAATCATCACAATCGCTCAAGCCATCTCTTCAGATTTCGATTCAGTGTGAAGGATGCGTGCATGTGACACCGCGAATTGCTGAATGACCCCGGTATGTGCATAAACCATCTAACGCGCCTAAGTTTTAGAGGCACATTTGCTGTAGCCTCGCCAAAATAATTGCCGAACAAAGTCTACTAGCACCTTTCGATATCGACAATTATCACCCAACAGGACTATTTACACCACCAAATCTTCTAACCCCCCCCCCAAAAAAAAAACGATGGCATTCTCTCAAACGCCTATTGCTACGTTAGTGCCATTGCACCTAGGCACTATCTAGTAAAGTTACGGCTGAACTGACACTATCGTCTTTCTAGGGTCTATATCCAGAATCTGGAGGAGCGCATCAAGCTCGACGTTCTCACCGGGGCATTGTCTAGCATCTTCTCCGAGTATGGCAAAGTTTTAGATGTAGTCGCAAAGGCGAACCTTAAGGCCAAAGGTCAAGCATTTGTTGTCTTCGATAAGCCTGAGTCTGCGGCCAAGGCCATCGAAGATATACAGGGCTTCGAGCTATTCGGTAAGCCGATGCGAGTTGCGCTAGCTCGGACAAGAAGTGATGCTACTGTGCACAAAGAGTGCTCTACTGAAGAATTCGAGCAGCACAAGAGTGATCGACTAGTCGAGAAGGGTAAGTTGACTTGAGTTCTCTATTCCTTGATTTTCTTTGAAATTCAGTCTATCTAACCATTGTTGATACCACCCCTACAGAACGACGGACTGCTGCTGCTCTCGAAGCCAAACCTACGGGCCCTCTCGAAGGCTCCAAGCCCGCCCGCGGTCCTACCGGTCTCAAGTCCTCCAATCCGTCCGGACCTGCCGCTTTACAAGACGAATATCTCCCACCGAACAAGATTCTGTTCCTGCAAAATGTGCCGGAGCAGTACGATGTGGATGGACTTACGGCTATCTTCGGCCGTTTTGAGGGTCTTAGAGAAGTTCGTCTGGTTCCTGGAAGAAAAGGTCTCGCTTTCGTCGAATATGAAACAGACCAGAACGCTATCACTGCCAAGGAAAGCACTGGTGGTATGGAATTAGGTAAGGATAGCAAGCCTTTGAAGGTTACCTACCAAAGAAAGTAGACGTATATCATTGGCTAGGTTAATCGTTGGAAAGTTGTTGAATTGGATGTTTGCTTCAAAATGTATTTCAGAATTAAGTAAAGCCAGTTAGAAAAAAACGTAAGTCAAGTTGCTATCTGGAATAAAAAATCACAATTGCTCATATTATAAACATGCCGGTCCCACATGATTGATATCTTGACTTGATGTGATTAAAAAATGACACCCTCCTCGTCACCCTCAGTAAGTAGATCCTTGGGTTGTTCATCAGGATCGTCAGAAGTAATATTGCCCTTGGCAGCTCGTCGAGCTTTGAGCTCGGCATCTGCTTCTGCTGTATCCCGTAGTTTCTTGTTCGCAACCTGTTTTTGATAGAGTTAGTGTGGGTTAATACTCGTATTGGGTTGATAGTACTAGCCTTCTTGAGTCTGTAGAACTCTTCTCTGTCAAGCTCGTCCAGCTCGGAGTTGATGTCTGTGTTTGTTTGTTAGAATTACTGTGATGTATAGATACCAAGGCATATTTTGGGTATTTTCTTACATTTGATGGTGTTTTCAGTCCTAGGAATAATGACGTGCTCACTAAGAGGCTTTGTTAGCATATGTTTCTCTCTACTGCGATATTGAACTTTTAATATATGGCTTGTAACGTACATGGCGTTGACTGGAATCATTATATGTTAGCTGAATATTCAGATGTACGAATGTGAAGAGGGACTTACCTCTGCGGTTGACGACCTTGATAACCTCGTCTAGGATAACGAATGCAGTCTAGATATTGCGTTAATGAGAGAGTCCAGTATAGTGAAGACCGCCAATATCTTACTTGTAAACTGGCCAGCTCAACAAGAGCCTCTACGGCACGAGCGTATGTTTCTCTACATCTTTGGACCTGCTGGCCACCACGACCGAGACCAGTCAAGCCGAAATCGTTGTTGCCCTCGGTCTGGTAGCTCTCGAAAGCAGGCAGTAAAACACCAGAGACGTTCTCCTGTTTTGTGCGTAGACGGAACCGTGCAGATTTGGCGGATTCTTGGATCTGGTAGCCAATATCGCCTCCAACGGCATAGGAGACCTCCGCCAGGGAGAACGCAGCGATCTCCATCACACGGCCCATCTTGCGCTTAGCCTCGTCGATGCGTTTCGTGATGTCTGTAAGAGGGAAGAAATCGTCGTAAGCTTCATGATCGGAGTTGTAGATCGATGGGGGATGATATATTACCTCGGAAACGCCTGCGATATAATGTTAGCATGGTGTGAGCATTGTAGATGCCGGCAGCGCATAGGCTGCTACGAACATCTATAAGCATTGAATGACCTGACTTACTTAGTGAGAGCTTCACTTTTTCTCTTAAGCAGGCTGTGGCCCGTCTCTGCGCCCTTGAGCTTCGCCTTCATCAAGCCCAGGGACTGACGGGTAGGGAAGACGGGCTCGCGATCCTGCACCCAACCATCACATAATGTTAGCGACTCTTATTTTCCAGCATCATGGCCAGTCGTCATAGATGCGCCGTTGTGTTCATGGCAACTTACAGCAGCGCCAGACATGTTGGATAGAGTTTGTAGGGCTGAGAGGAACTAAAGGCAAGGTACAATGGGAGGCCAGCTCAAATGCGCACAGAAAACGAGGCAGATTTCGAGGTGTGAATAGATAGAGCACTCTTGTTGCGACAGCTCTTTTGATCTGAATTTCAATTGTGCAGAGGCTCAATCCTAGACCAGACAAGCTAACGCTAAGCTAGTAAGCAAAGAATTAGCTACCCAAACTGCGGGATATTATGGCTAAACCAACCCACTACTAAAATAGCTAGGCCTAAAACAGATATGCCCTTAGCCACTATATGCAGCTATGCGACTTCAGCTCTTTGCTGCACCCGACACGCTAGAACGAAAGAAAAGTAGAAAGAAATTGAAATAATCCAGTGCAGAGATCCAAAACCAAAATCGAAAATACAACGCGACAGGCAACTAAATCATCGAGTCACAGACAACAACCTCAATGCCTGGCCATACAAAAATCGCTGCCTTCTGAACTTCGCTTTCTCCTTCGAAGTCTCGTGCTTCACGTCCTTTGATTCTCCCGACTTGGACCACGGTCCTGTGATGCCATGACAAAGAACATGCCTAGCGCAATTGTATCCAATGCCAATTCCCGAGAGGATGTTGACCTGCGCTTGGTCGTAAGTTTCCTATGATTATCACTTGTTATTGTCTCCCTCTCACTTAGATGAGAACTTGGCTTTTACTTCCCATACACCAAATACTAACACACACTCTCTCTCCCTTCTCACAGACTGAAGCCGACTCGGTCTACGAGCACGATATCCTTCGAAATCCCGGCAGCACCAAGCCTTGGCTCACATACATAGCCTCGAAAATCCAACATGGCACCGTCCAAGAACAGGCGTATGTGATGGAGAGAGCCTGCAACGAACTGCCCCGATCATACAAACTATGGAAGCTCTACCTCCAGTTCCGCGTCCAGCATGTCAAGAAGCTCAATGCCGCCATCTTCCTGACCGAGTACAGAAAAGTCAACAACCTCTTTGAGCGTGCCCTGATTCTGCTACACAAGATGCCTCGAATGTGGGAAATGTACCTGAAGTTTATACTCCTTCAGCCGCTTGTTACAGCCACTCGACGAACATTCGATAGAGCCCTCCGAGCACTCCCAATCACACAACATGCCCAGATCTGGGCTCTCTACCTCCCCTTTGCCAACGCGACCGCCGGAGAGACCGCAGTCAGAATCTGGAAACGCTATGTCAAGGCTCACCCGATGCATTACGAAGATTATATCGAGCTGCTGATCCACGTCGGCAAATACACCGAGACCATCCAGTCATACATTACCGTTCTCAACAACCCCAAATTCGTCAGCAAGCACAGCAAAGGCCACTACGAGCTATGGAACGAGATGATAGACCTTCTTGTCAGTCACGCCTCAGAAATAAAGACTGGCACAGAGAGCGGTATCGATGTCGAAAAGATCATCCGCAGTGGCTTAGAAATGTTCCCCGATCAGCGCGGAAACCTCTGGTGTGGCCTTGCAACCTTCTGGATCAAGCGCGGCAACTTTGACCGGGCCCGTGATGCATTTGAAGAAGGCGTGACGACGGTCATGACTGTCAGAGACTTCACTATGGTGTTCGATTCATTCATGGAATTTGAACGGAACTTCATCGAGGCCTTGATGGGTAAGGCCGCCAAACGTAGCGAAAGTGGCATCATCGATGAAACGGCCGACTTTGAACTCGATATTTGCATTATGCGCCTCGAACAGCTGCTCGATCGTCGGCCATTCCTCCTTAACGACGTTCTTCTGCGCCAAAACCCCAATAATGTCCACGAATGGGAGAAGAGAGTTGGTCTTTGGGGTCAGAATTCTGAAGAAGTTGGCAAGACCTATGCTAAGGCTATTGCTACCATACAGCCGAAAAAGTCTATTGGGCCTCTTCACGAACTCTGGGCCAACTATGCCAAATTCTACGAGTCCTCCAATGATATTACTACAGCACGTATCATCATGGACAAGGCAGTCAAGGTGCCGTTCAAGTCAGTGGCCGAACTGGCTGATATGTGGATTTCTTGGGCGGAACTAGAATTACGAAACGAAAACCCCGACGATGCAATCAAAGTCATGCGCAAAGCTATTCAGGCCCCAAAGCGATCAACCGTAGACTACTTCGATGAGACTCTCTCGCCCCAACAGCGTGTCCACAAAAGCTGGAAGCTTTGGAGTTTCTATGTGGATCTGGTCGAAATCAAAGATAATTTGGAAGAGACTCGCAATGTCTATGAGCGGATCTTTGAACTTCGGATCGCAACACCACAGACCATCGTCAACTATGCCAATTTCCTCGAAGAGCGCCAGTATTTTGAAGACTCCTTCAAGGTGTACGAAAGAGGTCTTGATTTGTTCAGCTATCCCGTAGCATTCGAGCTCTGGAACTTGTATCTGACCAAGGCTGTCGATCGCAAGATCAGCATTGAGCGCCTGCGTGACCTATTCGAACAGGCGATTGAGGGCTGCCCCCCCAAGTTTGCCAAGGTCATATATCTCATGTACGGAAATCTTGAAGAGGAGCGAGGTCTTGCAAGGCACGCCATGCGTATATACGAGCGTGCCACCAGAGCTGTTGCCGATGAATACCGCGCCGATATGTTCAACTTCTACATTACCAAGTCGGCCTCTAACTTTGGTCTGCCATCGACTCGCCCCATCTACGAAAAGGCCATTGAGATGCTGCCGGACATTGAAGCCCGCGATATGTGTCTCAAGTTTGCCGAGATGGAGAAAAGATTAGGTGAAATCGACCGCGCTCGAGCTATCTTCGGCCACGGTTCTCAGTTCTGCGATCCCCGCACGAGCCCTGACTTCTGGGTCAAGTGGGAGGCGTTCGAAGTGCAGCACGGAAACGAAGATACGTTCAAGGAGATGCTCCGTATCAAGCGCAGCGTCCAGGCACAGTTCAACACCGACGTCAACTTCATTGCGACACAGGCGCTGTCACGTGCACAAGCGGCTGGCAACGGCACCGATTCCGAGCCTGCTTCTGGAGGAGGAGCCTTTGCCGCATTAGAAAAGCAAGCAAATGCACCTATCGGCTTCGTTGCTGCGTCTAATAGCTTCAGATCTGGTCCTGCCGAAGAGAGTCCTGCCTCTGCTCCTCAGATTGTGAACCCTGATGTCATTGACATTGACGATTAATGATCATATCCAGTGATTTGCCAATTTATTGCATGCGACGGACAATAACCATAGCTTTTTTTCTTGTTTTTCACACTTTCTCTTGTTTTTTATTTCCTACTTCACTTCGGTTCATTTTTTCATCATCATTGTGCTGTAACCCAGCAAGTTTTTTTTTTCATGATATATCCAATCTTTAGAAGCTACTGCAAATATAATGTGGAGGCATCCGAAATGCCCCATTAGAATACTATGTAATGTTTACTAGCCATCGTATGACTAAGCCGTGATACTTTCATTGGTTGACCCATCTACGCCTTATTCGTTAATCAAAAGTTAAGACGACTGCGTTGTTTTTTCTGATACTTTAGTCAATTTCCCTCTTTATCTCGCTATTTTTGTTTTTATCTCTGTGTTTGTGAAATATCAACATCGGCACAATCTTGATGTGAATATTACTGCTCACTTACATTTATAGGTTGTGAGCGTAGCATGCAAAATTTCCCTCGTTATATCATCAAAACTCCCTACCGATACTTACCGTTTATGAAGCGATCATTTTCGGTTTTCAGCCAAGCCATGATGAGCGAACCAATCAAGCGACCGTTTAAGCAACTTAATCTTACTCTAACAGACAACGAAAAACGTCTCCGGGACCTACTGGAAGATTTCTCGAAGGCCCAGAGTCAACTTAGTGAGAAATTAGTCTTGCGGTGGGCAGGCGGCTGGGTGCGCGACAAGATACTGGGTATCGAAAGTAACGATATAGATGTTGCCATCAACTGCATGACTGGCGAGGCTTTTGGCCTCGAGCTAGCCAAGTTTTGTAGCGAAGAATGGATCATGGAGAAATACTCGATGAAGAAGGAAGACATCAAAGGCCTCCATCTGATCCGTCTGAACCCCGAAAAGTCCAAGAATCTTGAGACGGCAACGACACAACTCTTCGGTATCGACCTCGATTTTGTCAATCTCCGCAAGGAAACCTACGCTCTGGACAGTCGTAACCCGGAAATCGAGTTTGGTACAGCCTGGGAAGATGCTATGAGAAGAGATGCCACCGTCAACGCTCTCTTCTACAACATCCACGAGGAAACAATCGAGGATTTCACGGGTGGCTTGGCTGATCTCGAAGCCAAGATCATCCGAACGCCTCTAGAACCTCTTCAGACATTCATGGACGACCCTCTGCGAGTCTTGCGTCTAGTGCGCTTTGCCAGTCGCCTTGATTTCACTATTAATGACGAGTCACGCCATTTTATGAGTGATAGCCGGGTTCTCAAGGCTCTAGCATTGAAAATTACGCGCGAAAGAGTTGGCATCGAATTAGACAAGATGCTAAAAGGTATGTGTAAAGTTGTTATATCTTCTGGTTGCAAAAGAAATGCTTCTAACGTGCATATCAGGTCGCGACCCTCGAGCAGCTCTCGTTCTTATCGACGATCTAAAGCTATATCATGCCATCTTTACGGATGTCAATCAGCTAGACCTCCCAAAGCCAGATATCTCACAGTGGTCATCCGCCTACAATCTTTTACATGACCTAAGCAAGGATGAATCTCCAGAGTCATTATATAACACTCTGGCGACAGACTCAGTCAGGGCCTATATCATCTGGGCGCTTGTCTCTGTCTGTCCTTGGGAGAATGTACCTTCTCCTGTTATTCAAGGCCCGCGGACAAAGGCAAATTCCACGCCACAAATCACAACCATTGCCCGCGAAGGTTTCCGTGCAACGAATAAGGTGTGCGACGTTCTCACTGCTGCACACCGAAACATCGACGAGATTCGATCTTTGCGAGATTCCGTTCTCAAAGAGGATGAATGGATCGACGAACGCGGTCGTGTCGCCATGATGATCCGTAGATGGGAAGGTAACGCTCAGCATTGGCATCTACAGCTGATATTTGTCATGCTTGTAGAAGCCTTGAAGTTCGCTCCCTCGGAACTCGAGAAACTGCGAGAACTCAAGGACTCGTGGGTTAAAGTATTGGATCACATCAAGAAACTCAATGTCTTAGACGCACATGAAGTCAAATCAATACTAGATGGTCGTACACTATCTAAAGCGCTTGGTGTTCGCCCAGGAAAATGGATGCGGCCTGCTTTGGATATCTGCATGGAGTGGCAGTTCAATAACCCAGGCGAAACGGATGCCAGTGAAGCTATTGAGAAGGTCAAGGGCATGAGAGAAGAACTTGGTATTAAATAATTCATTTGTGATTTAGAGCTCAAATAATCAAATAAGCTAACATTATGTCTGGGTTACATCATTCTTAGGCATAACCCTAAACAGTTACTTACCTAATATGAAAAAGCAATTTAGTATTTTGAATTGTTTTGTCCATGATTGATTAAATGACTTACTTTTCTCTTAGATTATTTCATCACAGTATGAACTTAATAATCATCATGGATTCAATTTTAACGAAAATTAGATCCGTCAATATTGACGATATTTTGACAGCCGAAAACGAGTCTATTTCAACATCATGTAATATTCACCACCATCGCAAAGATCGTCAAGTAACATCGCAACATCAAGGCTGACACCGTTCTTAGTTGTGAAAATTGACGATGTAATTAGCTGGGATAGCATTTCATTATTTATAAACAATAGCGGAGATGCAGTAAGTTTCTGAGATCATATGGCGATTCGATTTATTCAACTTTCGTCTACTGTTATTTCCTAGTATTTCAAACAACATATTGGTTTCTATCTCTATGCTTGGTTCCTAACGCCGTCTTGTATAACTAGACGACTCTCGAGACGTTGGTAGCCGTAAGCCTAGCGGTCAAAGCTAACCCCAACCAAGCTTCGGACTCATCAATTCGCGATCTATGTGAAGGCCTCTCCAGTATCCTGGTTCCATCAAATGGACCACCGTTGGGCGGCAAAGAGGCACTTGCTGGCCTTGCTGTGATCTCCGATATATGCTCACGGCCAGAACCTATCAATCCGGTGATATTTGTCCCGGTCACGGTCTATACCAGAAGAGAAGATAGCTGGAACTCCGACCGTATATTCTCATTGCAGAGTCAAATACTTGACAAGTATGCTAGCGATGAGAACATTCTTGAAGAAGTGATGGACCGTGTCCTCTACGATGTCATTCGGCCGGCCGTTCTTCTATCTTCTCGTCGACCGAAGGAAGAGCCTGGCTCTGTAAACCTTTCTACGCTTCCGGATCAATTTTCCCCTCGGCCATGGGCTGGCAACAAGACATATATCCTCACAATGTATGGCTGGGTTATCAACAGTTGTTCGGTAAGATTTTCCATATCTATCTAGTTCGTTACCGACTACCGCTAACTGATTTATATCAGCCTAAATACACTAGCAGCAGGTGGTCACAGCTGCTTCCATTCATCATGGCTCTCATTGATGATCTTGAGATGCCATCTCGTATATCTGGCATCTCATATAGTACCAAGTTGATCGAAAAGATCTCACCAACGATACTAACCGTCAATGGGCTGGGTCAAGTTCTGTGGGATGAGATATTCAAGCTGTGCACAGTTTCTCCCGGAACACAGGGTGACAGTGATGCCAGTCAAATCATCGAAGCATCGCAAACATGCTTGATCGACCTAGCATCAAGATATGACGAGAAGCAGAAACTGAAGCTGCTGGATAAATTACTGCGAGAGGCAATCTTTGTTGAATATAGATATGCTTCTCAGTATCCGGGACTTGCGGCTACTCTTCTTTCAAATCTTGTACTCATGCTAAATCACATGGGGATTCACGCAGTCAGACATCTCAAGGTATATCAAAACATGGGTATATATTTACAACTTGATAGTTTCAGTATTTACTAACACAAGTTATACAGGATCTCATTCCGATGCTAACGTTGACACTCAAAGACCCATTCTTGCTTGTGGGCAGTAACATATCAGTCATGGAAAGCGCCGTCATTGCCACTGAGGCAGTGTTATCCAATTGCTGGAGTCGTGTTCGTGTACAGTATATGGGCGAGATGCTCAAGGCTGTATGCGCGTGCTGGCTCAACATTGAAGACATAGCCGATGACAAGAGAACGACTCAAGTAGTAGCCCGCATCAAGCCAAGGTTAATCAAAGTAGGAGGGGTCATAAAATCCCTCTTGGAGGGGCCACCTTTGGATGATACCCGGACCCTCAAGTTGATAGTACAAGCTCAGCCAAGACTGAAGCCATTATTCTAGAGTTTCTTGAATTTCTACCGTCGGGTGTTGCTTAAAGAACGACTTTCCCTGTAGCCACTTACGATAGGCTTTGTATCGCTTTTTCTGTGAATCTTCTTCGGTTACTGTGAGCGGCTCATCACCGATATCGAGCATCTCCTTGAACGCCTCTTCGAGTTCATTACCGACATGGTCAAAGCCCTCGGGCCGCCAAGTTCCATGGAAAAAATCGATGTAGTCCTGTTCGATATCGGCCAAAGTTGCAGTGGAAACAACCAATGGAATTTCGTTGGGGTGGGATATATAATCGGAATAATCTCGTGCCTCTTGCTCAGTGACAGATGGATCTAGAGATTCGTTTACGGCCTTGGTGAATGTTGATTGTGCTGACTTGAATTTTTCATGTGCTGTAAGCTTTTGCGAGCTTGGTGTAGAATTGTTATTAGCTTTGCCTACTGCAAAAGCAGTCAAGTTAGAAGTCTTGGGATCTCGAGGGCCAGCCTGGAGCCAACGATGTAGCGATATGCCTCGTGTGATATTGACTGCTTCCTCGCTAGAACGGGCCGCCTTTTCTGAGGACCGCTTGGTATTCGAATTGGAGTCACCGGCAACTCTAACACGGAAGGGGCTATAGTCGATCTTCCCATCTACAGACCGATGAGGCGTGCCTTCTGTCAGTGTTGATCTCATGTGAAGCTCGAATAGGCTTGAGAAACTAGTCAGCTTGTGAGGTTGGTAGTGTTCAAGCCAATAATCATCGATGTCTGAGACTGGATAGTTGGGGAAACCGCTTCGTAACATATCGACTGGAGGCTCGCGGGGACGGAGATTTTCTGGATCATACCAGTTTTGATAGTCGACAATCGGCAGCTCTTCCTTCTCGGAGCCACGAGGGGGCGGGTTATGGAGGAAGTGGTCGTTATTGATGTCCCAAAGGAGAGGCTTTCCAGGTGCATAAACATAATTTCCCAGGAACAAATTGCAGGTCTGCTGCCGTTGGCCATCTAGAAACGAATTATTATAAAATCGTTTGAAGCTTTCTAGCATATCGCGCGGATTGCTCGTCCAGGGACTCGTCTTGCGGTACGTTTCCACTGTATTCACAAGCTGTGATCCGGCATACTGGAGAGCAATGGTATCGCCGTGGTCATGATACATGTCAGTGAGCATGTTGATAGCGTCGCTATCGTAGTTGATGCAAGTGTCAGGTAGAACACCGAGAGCGTGGAGTTGGTGGCCTAAAGCTCGTTTTCCAATGACAAACTGGGCAGCATTCGTGCGATCTAGACAGTCGATGCAGTTCGTACGAACAATGCCGTTCTGAACCCTTGTTGGCGAATCCACAGATATATGATTGTTGTTGTGGAAGAAGTTGGTCTTCTCTATGATGTCTTCGGCGATGCTCTCGAGTGTAGAAATGACGTCCTGGTCACGGCTTTTTGATGCCCTGCTCATGTCCCACGCCTTGTGAATGATGCGAGATTCCTTGGGAAGATATTGATTGAGATACGATGTAGCATGGATATACTGTTTCTGCAGTTTGGACTCTCGCGGAATACGCTCGCGCGTCTTGACAAGATCGAGAACATAGATTGGAGTACCGTACCTCTCAAAAAGATTGTCAAAGTGAATCGATGCTGCGGTATAGAATGGGTCTGACACTTGAAGTTCAATGGGCGGTTTTGGCGATACGCCAGACGCATCCTGAGTCCAAGATAGAGGGATACTGCCACGGTGCTGGACATAGGACGTGAAGTTCGGATTGCTAAAGAGTTCTGGGCCTGGTGCGTGGAACGATGTGGTCAAGGGCTCTGAGACTATCTGCTCTGTCTCGACCTCATTTGCTACGTTGCCCTATTTGGATATTTCGTATTTCGTCAGATGTATGTGCGGTAGTAGACATCATTGATATAGATAGAATCACTTACGTCTTGGGTGACTCCTCTCTTGAGAAATCTAACGCCTGCAAAGTGTCGTGAGCGCCGTGCTATCAGCGTGATGTGGACAATCCGCCCAAAGACGTTGAGAACTATGGCCGTCAAATTAGTATACAGATATCAGTATAGACAATCAATGGAGACGAAGACTGACCGCTCTGCTCAATGTAGCCATGGATTATGGCTTTACACCACGAGAATGGATTCTCGATTCTTTCTTTGACCGGCGAAACAAGGTGTGTATTCCACACAAACCGGTCGTTGAATATCGGCGTAGTGGCCTTTATTGGGCCACCGCTTGCTAGCCGTGCCCTATCAGCGGTGATATTGTGTTGAAGTGTACGACTGACGTCATACGAGTCGCTGAAGTAAAAGTAACGGGTGAGATCAAGCGAATTGAATATTGCTAGGAATCGCACCTCTTCCGCATTGCCCGAATCGGCCTTGCTCCGTCCTGTTGTCAAAGGGAACATCTCGGTACCCTCAATAGTATAGACATGGTGGCCGCCTATCACAGCCACTGTACTTTTCTTGGTGATAAGAATCAGGTAGTACGGCCCTGTAAAGCGAACAAGACCGAGAATCCCCCAGCTCACAGTTCGTAGTTTAGCGCCTCCAGAGGCTTTGTTTCCATAGTTGATTGTGTCTAGGAGCTGGTTCATCTCCTGTTGCGTATAGACTGTCTTGTCATCGACGATGGACAGGTCATCGCGATCCGACGTCCGATCAATCTTCAGAATCCGATAAAGACTTTCGGAGACATCGCTTCCTACAAGATAGTAGCGCGTCGTTGTCTCGTAGAGGCTGAAACGGTGCATCTCATTAAGGCTCGCTGCAGCTTGACTTGAGGCCACATCACGATTTCGGGTTTGGTGCACCATTTGAGGTCTTTTATATTGTTTGTGAGGTCAATAGAGCAAGCTTATTATGAATATTCGTGGTTATGCATGAGAAATCAAGACATTACAAGTTGTATGCCTCTTTCACAACTACATGGAAATACGAATGGAGTAAAGTGCTCAATAAACAACAAATAATGTGTCTGAAGCAATAACCCTGTTACTAGGGTTAGTCAGCATCGCAACTTCTAAGCAAGATACAAGCGAAAAAGAAAGAAAAAAGGAATGCGAGAAAGCTTCTCCTACTTGCTTCTTTTTTCCTTTCTGTCGACAATGAATGACCCTGACAGAATTATTAGAAATGAAGCTCTTTTCAATGCTTTGCCAACAAAATACTGTCAAGTACAAGTTTTGTTTTTCTTAACTTGTTGCCGTGATGTGATAGAAAATATTACAGAATTCATGTCCACATAGCTAAATAACTCTGCGAAAAAAATCCAAAAAAATCCATGATAGATCGTGTTTATTCTCCCAGCGTGGTTCGAAGCGAAATCGGAATATGTTCTCGTTGCTGGCTATAATATATTTTTTAAAATGAAACCGACTAACTAACTTGTAAAATCTAACAAAAATAGATGATTTCCTTTTTTTATTTTCTTTAAATTGTTTTTTTTTTCCAACAACGCACTCTCAGTTTCAACATCTATAAATAAGTGTGATTGACGATGAATATCTATGAGGATTTTGTCAGCTCTTTGTATCCTAGATAATAAAAGATGGGCTAGTCTATCTATCACAAAAAAGATACATGAGTTGATGTGAATACAGTCCGTCTCTCCTTTAGTAAGTAATTTCTCTGACATAGTGACGCTAGTTATATAGCATGAAGGCATCGAAGAAAGTATTCGCTACTCTTGGAGGTCTCTTCATCCGTAATGTACAAGACTGTTGCTAACATCTTCTTTTGATTCTATAGTATTTGTTCGTTGCTTAAATATTTTCTGCGTCTAGTAGAACCAACACATAACGATTGCCTTCATAATAGCTTGGACTGCGTAGCTATATGCCTTGAGTGGAACTTGTAAATTCTACTTGGCCTTGGTACTATATACGCTTGATTTCAGAGTTGTCAGCAGGACAGCCCGGCCATGTGTTTCTCTGTGAGAGATATAGATATAGCCTCTATTTTGATGGTCATCGCCGGACAACTGAAATAAACAACTTCGAGTTTCAAAGGTGGTAAAAGAATGAAACCTTTGTCACTTGCTTCGAGATCCCGATTTATGAATCCATATCATAGAGAAAGCAAGGAAATCACCAACTATTTGCGTTCTTCAATCAGCGATGGGCGTCAATATACCCCAGAGACTCGATTTAAGATCACTATTGCCTAAGAAACCATTCAGTGTTCATTTGCTATCATAGAAGTACGCAGCTTGAGCTGGGCTGAGACTGACTACTGCTACTAAATCATCATAGGTATATGACCATAATCGGAATGTTCTTGTTTCATACAAACGTACTATTATCCTCGTCCAGGATAGATGATAACAGGCACATGTGCTGAGGACTGTGACACTAACGCACCACGCTATCACGAGGACTGAACCTTTAACGGCAAAGACAAACAGCTTCTCGGCTAGAAAGCGGGAGAGGTCACTGATATATATAATGGATATCCAATAGCAATTCATGGTGCTCGGCACATTATCTTCTTTCTCTCGTCTGAGTCTCCTTGTATACTGCTCTCTATCTAATCGCCGCCTTAGTGACCACGCTATACAAACTATACCAAGTAATCAGCCAGACAACCCCCAACGTGATAGACAAAAACTATTTAATCCTAGCTCAATAAAGGTAGACACTAGAAAACTATATAAGCTTTTATAGTCCCTGACAAATTATAGAACATCACCCTCGACTACTATTGGCTCTTAGACAATTCTATAAGCCTTTATCAAAAGGACGAACAATCTGTCCTGTAAAAAAATAGAAAATGTGAGGCCAAAAGCTGCAAGAACTATATATTTTAGCGCAGAGTATAGTCTCATTATATATAAGCCAACGTAGATAAGGACGAAACATACGATAGTAGCATAGGACGAGGGTCTGAGAAGGAGTGAAGAGAGGCCAAGATAAAATCAAACCAAGTGTTAGGAATACTGATTAGAGTGATTCATAACGATTATCTGGGTGATGGAACAAGGCTGGTGGAAAGAGAGGCTCACTATGAACACTATAAGAGGGGTTTTTTGAACTTGGTTTGATAGATAATGAAGACTTATAGCTCGTCTTCTAAATGATGATCTGTTAAGGCTCGTTTCTTTCATGAAACATCCTGATCATTGTCGGTCCTAAGGATATGTTTTGAGTTGAGCTTGACCATAGTTCGGAGCCAAATAGACATCTTAGAGTCTGCTATGGAGCTACCTACGTATAGGCCCGAAATAAAGGGAGGAAGGACGATGTGGTGTGTTCAGAAAGACAGGGCATAACTCAATATTTGTTAGATAGCAGTAGAGATATGTCAAGATTAGTTTCTAATAAATTCAGTGTAAATTCAGAGTGTTATGGTTGCTTTTTCAGTGAAAATAGTAAGAGGTCCGATTCCCTTATATTTCCGACTCTCTTATGGAATACGTCATGAGCTCACAATCTGTGACATCTGCTGTCAAAATAAATAACTTAAGAAAAACCAGGGGTAGAAACAACTATATTCGGACACCACCTTAATAATCGATAGGAATAACTATCTTCAGCAACAGGATCAGACAAAAGCATAGCTTGTAATATGTGTCTAAATCATGGGGTGAAGGTTGTTAAATCTGTACAGATAACTTCTTAATGCTCACCCGAGAAATGCCAAGGTAAAAACAGGACAAGTCTTTTTCACGCTCTGTTTCTTTTCGAATCTATGTTCTTTGTACATACTGATCAGTGTGGGTATACAAGGGTTATCACCTAAGTTACTAATAGCATATGCTGATTCTTAACGTGTGTAGTGATGATGATGATTGTTCTCTAATTGTGATCTAGTGGGTAACGGTGCCTGCGCACCGTTGCCTAAATACCTGATACCCCGCCCGTACGTGGTCACGTGACCGTGACCCACATACGATGGCAATACGGCATTGTGGTATACAGACAGATATAGAACAAATTTAGACAATACTAGTCTAGAACAAGTTCACTCTTAATGAGGCGTGCCTTCATATTCATGTATACCCAAGTTGATGGTGATTACTGGTATTTATGCTGGAGGAAAACGCCTTGCTCTCAGTCTATTGATTCTGGTTTGATATTTATAGTCGAGCCCGTTTGGGAAATTTCTAAACCAACGCCTCTATTTATGTAATATTAGCACCACGACAGCGTTTCCATCTAATTATTATTGAAATCTAGTTTGTTTATTTACAAAACTAACTACATACAGAATTGAATATTATGGCATCGTTCACAAACACATATGCTATTTACTTTATATTTTAACGTTCTGATAATCGATCAACAGAATTAGAAATATGAGCATCGTACGAATATTGAAGCCAGCTTTTAGTTGTACAGTATTGTGACGCTGATCGAGTCCCCCAAGCTTCACAATCCTCACACTCGATTATCTCGTTATTCTATTGTGCTAATGGCTTACTCCAAAAGCTTCCCCGTAGTGTTCATGTAACCCGACTATTTGACTACTGCTTTTTTTTTTTAATTATTTTAATTCATTAATCTTGTGGAGCCATGGAGTTATGAAGACGTAAAAGAAACGACAAATAAAACAGTGAAAACAAGTAAAAACATAAAACAAAATATAAACAAAAACATGAAGAAAATCAACAACACCACTCTTTCTACTTCCGCAAGCCTCGTTCTCGTCACACTTTAAAGAAGATACCTGATTCTCTTATTGTTGACTGTTCAACACGATTCGTTCTTGTCCTCTGTTTCTTGTCCTCTGTTATGAAATAACACTCGCTGACCCTCCGCATGAGGCTTAGACTTGATACACAGCCTCACCTTTCGATTCCGGTGGCAACAATTCCTGCATTGAGGCCTAGACTTGATACACAGCCAACACAGCATTGCCTCGAATTTCTGTCCGTAGACCAGATCCTTCTGTTTTCTTCCTCTCTCGGTTCAACATAAATATCTTGCTTGTTTCTTCCTTTTCTGTTCTCTTCTTTCCTTTCCCCTCCAAGCTTACAATTCTCTGTACCTGACCTCTTGGTGCAACCTCCTCTTCTTGTTCCCTGTTCTTGTTCTTATCTTTGCTCCTGCTCCTGCCCTGATCTAGTTCCACTTTACTTAATTTATTATTCTGTTTATTTCTAACATTCTGAAAAAACAAAAACATCATCGCGTGATTACTCTCCTAGTGATCACTTGTTTCCCTTTGGACTCCTGCCTGCCCGTCCATTACACTTTGTAAGCTTCCTTTAGAGGACCTTGCACGACTTGTCAAGATGGCCGACGCCATTCCAATGCCCAATCCCGCTCCCACATCTACCTTCTGGGAAAACTTTGCCAAACACCTTGGTAACCTTGACCGATATGAGATAACCGCCACGAACCTTATGAATATCCCAGACAAATCCGTAATTCCTATCCTGCTTGCGGCATACACTACGGGAAAACGCTCCTTTCAACAGAACATCGCTGGCCCTCCTATCCGAGATGGTGCTGACGAATTCGAGATCATTGTCCTGTGGCACCTATTCAACCGGGGACTTGCTGATGCTCTTGCCCTTACCTCCAAGAAAGCCAAAGTGGCTGACCCTGAATTCTACTTTGGTGATATGGCCAAATACCAGACCTTCGTTTCCGAGTGTGAACTCCGCTTTGACGCTGACCCTACCGCCTTCTGCGATGAGCAATCCAAGATGATCTTTGCCATCTCCTTCCTACGTGGTAACGCCTATGCCTGGATACAACCCCAGATCAACCAAGATACTGGGAAAGTTCGGTATGCCCACTATGGCGAATTCCTGACTGCCCTGAGCTCTGCCTTTGATGGCCCAGATGCCAAAGCCACCGCCCACCGGGAAATCCTATCCATCAACCAGACTGGCAGCTGCGCTGCCTACTATTCCCGTTTTTACTCGCTGATCTGCCGGCTTGATTGGTCCAGCCCAAAATACACAATCCCGCTTTTTGAGAAAGGATTGAAACCTGAGATCAAGGATGCCCTGGCCATGAACGGACATACTGCTCCCCGTGATACCCTGGAGGCGTTTGCCAACTTCTGTATCACCCTCGACAATGCTCACCATGCCCGCACCATTGACCGACGCCGAAACAACACCCCGCAAGCCACTCGTTCCGTTCCACGCCCTCAAACCCAGATTTCTCCCCCAATCAACAACTATGCTCCTGTTCCCCCTCCGAGTATGCCTACGTTCAACTATTCAACCCCAGCTCGACACCACCCCGACGCCATGCAAATTGACGCTACCCGTGCCCGGAACCAAGGTGATCGCCGCGCCAACCGCCTCTGCTTCTACTGTGGAAACTCTGGCCATTGGATTGCCCATTGTCCCGAGAAATCTAAGGGACGAATCAACAACTCGAACCTTGCCCAGTGGGAACCCACTGAAGAGCCTTTTGATCCTGTTACTACGCTCTCTGGTCAACCTTCTACCGACCGGCCAGAAGCAAAAAACTAGTTCCGCTAGTCTGTCCCCCTCCTGGGCAGCAACAGACTAGCGAAGTTCCTGTCTCCGAGTTTATGTTTTCCTATTCCTGTGCCAAAGACTATGGGCATCATGTGTCAGGGGCTAAGGCCCAGTTGGTATTTGGCTAAGTAAGATACTTAGCCAGATAAACGGTTATAAATAGGGACCTGTCCCCGCCGTATAGATATTAGTCTTTCTCCTTCATCGGTATCAATCGAAGTCTTCCATCTAGATTGCTTGCCATTGCCTCTTCCTAGTTCGTGTCATTTTGATACCGATCTAACCTTCTCGTCCTCGCACCCTACTGTGCACTCTGTTCTCTCACGCTATTCGTGTGACGATCTACGACAAGAACGAGGCTTGCGGAAGTAGAAGAGATATTGTATTTGACGAAGTTAAAGAAGATAGAGAGGGAAGAAAAGAACTAGACAAGAATAAGGAGGGGAGATGTAATGGACGGGCAGGCAGGAGTCCAAAAGGAAACAAGTGATCACTAGGAGAGTAATCACGCGATGATGTTTTTGTTTTTTCAGAATGTTAGAAATAAACAGAATAATAAATTAAGTAAAGTGGAACTAGATCAGGGCAGGAGCAGGAGCAAAGATAAGAACAAGAACAGGGAACAAGAAGAGGAGGTTGCACCAAGAGGTCAGGTACACAGAGAATTGTAAGCTTAGAGGGGAAAGGAAAGAAGAGAACAGGAAAGGAAGAAACAAGCAAGATATTTATGTTGAACTGAGAGAGGAAGAAAACAGAAGGATCTGGTCTACGTGTGACGATCTACGACGAGAACGAGGCTTGCAGAAGTAGAAGAGATATTGTATTTGACGAAGTTAAAGAAGATAGAGAGGGAAGAAAAGAACTAGACAAGAATAAGGAGGGGAGACGGCCTCCTTATATAGACAAAAGTAACGGCTGTGGTAGATACCACAGCCAACAAGATTGGGTCCTAGATCCTTTCAACTACCCCCCCCTCAATGTTCTAACTACCTTAAGATATATGAGCCCCCCTCCATGAGGCTGAGAAAAAGAAATGAAAAAAGAAATAAAAAATTATTGATACAAATTGGAGGTGAAAGGATCTAGGACCCAATCTTGTTGGCTGTGGTATCTACCACAGCCGTTACTTTTGTCTATATAAGGAGGCCGTCTCCCCTCCTTATTCTTGTCTAGTTCTCTTCTTCCCTCTCTATCTTCTTTAACTTCGTCAAATACAATATCTCTTCTACTTCTGCAAGCCTCGTTCTCGTCGTAGATCGTCACACTTTAAAGAAGATACCTGATTCTCTTATTGTTGACTGTTCAACACGATTCGTTCTTGTCCTCTCTCTCTCTGCTTTCACTTTGTCGGATTCAGACAACTTTCTGTTAAACTCTCTTCGCACCCAAGACCTTACTACAAAGTTTGGAATAAACTCTTTCTCTTAAGCCAGTTGACTTCTCGTTACTGTAGAACTTGTTTCTTGCGTCGTAGCGAGTTGTTCACGGTAAAGTTTAAGCGTTTAGAAAAGCTTTTACTGTTTGCTCTCGCCTGCGAAGAGTCTTTCGCAGTTAGTTGTGTAACCCACAATTTTGTCTGCCACCATGATTTTCGTCAACTTTCTCCTCTTTTTTCTCGTTTCCTCCTTCCTGGGTTACACCAGTCAGTGCTGTGCACGATGGTGCCAGGAACGTTGCCCCGCCGGTTCGCCCGTTGTGCGTCATCAGCGCACCAGGCCACCCCGCTCTGCCCGTCGTTTGGTCCGCGCCCCAGGATGGTGCTATCTGTCCTTGTTTCGAAGATCCGCTCGGCCAGCTATCGCCAAACTCCTCGGCCCCTTCCCAACCGGTCCTCAAATTGCATTACATGAGTCCTCGTTACCTGACGCCTCCAAGTTCTCAGGAGACAAGCGGGAATATTCAGCCTGGAGGTGTGAAATGGAAGGCAAGATTGCTGCCGATGGAGCCGTTATCGGCTCTCAACGGAATATCTGCTCCTATATCTACTCGCGACTTTCGACAAAAATTATGATGCAAATCGAACCGTGGTACAAGCAAGTCCAATTGAAGTCCCGGCCGTACGAGGAATTCCTTGCTGAGCTGGACAAGATGTTCATTGACCCCCATGTTACGGTCAGAGCGTTGGAAGAGCTCCACGAGCTTCGGCAAGGCCGCAAGGAACCATTTTCCGACTTCATCCAACGGTTCCAAAAGCTCCGCCTGCTAGCTGAGGTCATTGTCGACGTACACAGCATCGGGTGTAAGAGACTAGGGCCTGATAGTATTAGCCAAGGCATGCCTTGTCGCTACTAGGGTATAACTATAAATAGGGATCAACTCCCTCCGGATATTACTCTTAGTTTTCCTTTCTTCTTCATCGGTCTCAACTTATTTAGACCAATACGATACCTTTTTTCACAATCCTCGTATACTCTCACATCGGGCATCTCTCCAGAGCAATCTACCCCGATCTTGCCCGACGTGCTGACCATGCGTTCGACGAAACCCGGCTGGAACAAGTCATCAATGGCCTGCAGCGTGCCGCTACTCGCATGGAACTGCATCCGTTCGCACCCATCCAGCCCCCCTCAAGCAGTCATCATTTTCCAAGTCGTCCACCCAGGTCGTCCAACAACCCTCATGTTTTGTCCCCCACTCCCCGTCCATCAGTCGACTCTGACGCCATGGACTGGGTCCCCTCTCGTCGTCTTGCCACAACGGATCGACCAGCCAACTCTGAACGCCCCGCCAGGCTAACCGCTGCGGAAAAGGAGAAGCTTAGGGCAGAAGGCGGTTGTTTCTGTAAGAGACTAAGGCCTAGTAAGGTGTAATGGACGGGCAGGCAGGAGTTCAAAGGGGAACAAGTGATCACTAGGCGAGTAATCACGCGATGATGTTTTTCGAGATATCAGAAATAAACAGAATAATAAATTAAGTAAAGTGGAACTAGATCAGGACAGGAGCAGGAGCAAAGATAAGAACAAGAACAGGAACAAGAAGAGGAGGTTTGTAAGGGTCTAAGGCCCTGGTTGGTTTGGCTAAGCTTGATCTAAGCCTATGCAAAACGGTTATAAATAGGGACGTCTTCCCGCCGTTATTCCAACAGATAATAGTCCTTCTCTCCATCGGCCACAATCTAATCACCCTTTCTAAGATTGTTGGCCTCGTCCCTCCTTAGATCCTCTCATTTTGTGGCCGATCAACCTTTAGATCGTCGACGTTTGACGCGATCACCCTTCGTTTCTGTTATTATACCTTCGTTTTTTGGTGATAATTACCCCTCTTTTTGGCGCTGTGAAAATGCCTTATCTTTATTTACCCGTCCTCTCTTTGTAATTGAGCCGACGTTTTCCCCCTGTTATGCCGCTGCTTACTGAAGTGAAGCCGTCAAGTACCCGTAAAACGATGCAAATCGTCGCGGAAGTAGTACCTCTGTAACGTTCTCTGAAATTAAGCCGACATTAACTTTGGGATTACGCTGGTTCTCCGCAGAAATAGAGCCTGATGTAGACCTCTGTCATCCCGCTAAAATGGACCTGTATGAGTGCACACGCCTGTTGAAAGGGTGTCGATTGTACGCCCTGGGAACCAGCCCGGCTAAGTCGTAGTCGAACCGGAATAGACACAGAGTCTCCACGGCATACATCCCTCCATTGCAGCCAACAGGCCATCTACTCCTGTACGACCCCGTTAGCCGTGCGCTAAGGTCGCTAGGATTTTCACACCCTTTTTTACATTTTTTGGGGGTGCATGCACCCTCTGTCCGGTCTTTCCGGGGGTCAACACGGACCCCCATCCCACAGAATTGCATTTACCAGGCCCTGGAAACCCCTCGAATGCGCCCGACGGCGCCCCCTTTATCTTTATACCGCCTTTTCAACCATTTTTCCTGCGACAGGCAGGGGGAAATGATGACGCCATGTACCCCCCAAGGCTTCACATACGCCCCGGTATCAAGCCCGGTTAAGTCGTGCACGCCCCGGTATCAAGCCCGGCTAAGTCGTGATCAGAAGCAGAAGGATTAGTACATCTCGTGGTCGGATTGCACCCCCCCTGGGCGTCGCAGATGCAGAATATACACGCCCCCAAGAGTTTCGGGCACGCCAAGGATTAGGCAGGAATTTATTGATGTTGCAATATTGGTTTCAGCGTACACGGGTTGTTTTATTGGTATTTGTAATTAGAAAAACATTAGTTAGGTAGTATATTTTTTCTGCCGGTGGAGGGGGAGGCTATTGTAAGGGTCTAAGGCCCTGGTTGGTTTGGCTAAGCTTGATCTAAGCCTATGCAAAACGGTTATAAATAGGGACGTCTTCCCGCCGTTATTCCAACAGATAATAGTCCTTCTCTCCATCGGCCACAATCTAATCACCCTTTCTAAGATTGTTGGCCTCGTCCCTCCTTAGATCCTCTCAAGGTTGCACTAGGAGGTCAGGTACACAGAGAGTTGTAAGCTTGGAGGGGAAAGGAAAGAAGAGAACAGAAAAAGAAGAAACAAGCAAGATATATATGTTAAACCGAGAGAGGAAGAAAACAGAAGGATTTGGTCTACGGACAGAAGTTAGAGGCAATGATGTGTTGGCTGTGTATCCAGTCTAAGCCCAATGCAGGAATTGTTGCCACCGGAGTCGAAAGGTGAGGCTGTGTATCAAGTCTAAGCCTCATGCGGAGAGTCTGCGAGTGTTATTTCATAACAGTACCCTCCTCCTTAAGGGTCGATGTCCTCAGCGACTTCTGGGGCCCGGTTTGTCGGGATACTGGGTCAAAAAATCTTGGAAAGCTCTGGTATCCTGGATGGAGTCGAACGAAGTCCAGGTTGGTGTAGAATAACCAGTCCATTTAACAAGGTATTCCCATCTGATATTTACACGGCCCCGGGAACGAACATCAAGAATCTCGTCAACAAAGAATTCCTCTTCGCCATCAACGATAACTGGGGGCGGAGCGGGATTGATCTGGCCAGGATACGGGTCGGAAGCGGCTGGCTCAAGCAAGGAAACATGGAAAACAGGGTGAACCTTCATAGTGTCAGGCAAGTCGAGTTTATATGCATGTGTCGAGACCTTTTGAAGAGCCTTGAACGGGCCAAGTTTCTTGAAATCTGTAAGGGTCTAAGGCCCTGGTTGGTTTCGGCTAAGCTTAATCTAAGCCTATGCAAAACGGTTATAAATAGGGACGTCTTCCCGCCGTTATTCCAACAGATAATAGTCCTTCTCTCCATCAGCCACAATGACACGAACTAGGTGAGGCAGTGGCAAGCAATCTAGTAGAAAGGACTTCGATTGATACCGATGAAGGAGAAAGGCTAATATCTGTTGGAATACGGCGGGAATAGGTCCCTATTTATAGCCGTTTATCTGACTAGGTAAATACCTAGACAAATACCAACTGGGCCTTAGCCCGTGACATTAGCCCCCTCCCCCCTCGGCAGACTAACTAATTCTAACTGATAAAATCTATAATACATGTAAGGGTCTAAGGCCCTGGTTGGTTCTGTAAGAGACTAAGGCCTAGTAAGGTTAGCCAAGGCATTCCTTGTCAGTACTAGAATCGGCTATAAGTAGGGACCTATTCCCGCCGATTATTAGTCTTAGTTTCTCTTTCTCCTTCATCGGTCTCAATCAAACTATTCTTTTACGACCAGTTTTCATCGCAACTCCTCGTATATCGTCTCATTTTGAGACCGATAACTTCTTTATCTTGTCCAAGCATCCGCTTGCCCCTTTTGTCCGAGCATCTGCTCGCTGTGTTATCTCTGTCCAAGCCGTCCGCTTGCTACCTATTCTGTCCAAGCCGTCCGCTTGCTTTCTATCCAGTCCAAGCCGTCCGCTTGCCCTCTACTTTGTTCAAGCCGTCTGCTTGCTTTTCCTCCTCTGTCCAAACACTGTCTCTGTTTGCCTTCTTACCCCGTCCAGACTCCCTCTAAACAGTCTGCCCCCTTGTCCAAGCCTTCCCCTTACCAGGCTTGCCCCTACCAGTCCGCTTGATTACTCCTTGCGCCCTTAGTCACGATGTCTGACTTCACCTTCCTGTTTCTGGTCATCCTGGCCTCCCTGAACTGCGCCGCCCTCGTTGGCTACTACGAGGCCTTCCTAATTATCAAGGAGAAACTTGTAAGGGTCTAAGGCCCATCAGTATTGGCCAAGTCATGCCTTGGCCCTACTTGACTTTGACATAAATAGGGACCGATTCCCTCGTAGTTTAGTCTTAGTTTCTCTTTCTCCCTCATCGGTCTCAATTCAATTCATCTTTACGACCATTTTTCCTCGCAAATCCTCGTATATCGTCTCATTTTGAGACCGATAACTCTTAAGTTTTTGTTGTCCAAGCCGTCTGCTTGCCCTCTTTTCTGTCCAAGCCGTCTGCTTGCCCTCTCTTCCGTCCAAGCCGTCCGCTTGCCCTCTCTGTTGTCCAAGCCGTCCGCTTGCCTCTCTTCCTGTCCAAGCCGTCCGCTTGCCACTTTTCCTGTCCAAGCCGTCCGCTTGCCCCTTTTCCTGTACAAGCCGACCGCTTGATTTCTCCCTTTGTCCAAGCCGTTTGCTTGCCTTTATTCGTCCTGTCCAAGCCGTTTGCTTGCCCTATTGCACCTGCCTTATCCGTCCGCTCGCCCGCTTCTCGCACACGTCCAAGTCACCATGTCTGGCTTGCTATTTCTGTTCTGGGGTCTCCTTGCTACCCTAACTCGCTGCGTCTACCACACCTGGCATAACCTTGCCCTAGCGCGTGTTTTCACCCTAAACCCCAACCAGGAACCGGCTGAGGGCTACATCTTGTCCGCCCTTGACCTACCTACGAAGCGCGCCTGGCGCAAACCCGGCTGGTGTTACCTCGCACTATTCAAGCGCAAGGAGCGCGCCCGTCTGGCCTCCCTCCTTGGCTTTTGCCCTTCCACACGCGACGTCCTCGCCCATAAGGAACACTTTCACGATAACTTGGGCCACCTCTCCTTCACCGGTGACTTTGTTGGCCACGTCGCCTGTGGTAACCGCGTAATCCGCGAAGCGCGTGCTCGTGCTCACGTATCCTCACGTCTCCTTTCCTCCTGTTTCATCGGCATCCCACGCTCTCCCCCGCGTGATAAGGATGGTAACCCCGTGCACTCTTCCCGCGCTCCTCTAGTCGCTCCACGGGCCGCTGCATATGAAGCTGAGGAATTAATCTCGTACGAGACCACGCACACCCGTGCCATTAGTCGTGCTGCCTCTGTTCGAAGCCTATCCCACTTTGCCCCTGGTGTAGATACCCATTCTCGTCGTCGCCCCTCCGTCAGCCAGCACCCTTCCCCCGACTCTGACTTGGCCCGTCTGGCCGAAAGCATGGGAATGTCTGTCCGCCACGCGTCGCGTCCCCCATCCCGTGGCCGTCAGCCGACGCGTTCTCCTGGCCCTGCTCATTCACGCGCCCCCCAGCCTGCCGACAATGCGCTGCTTAACGAACTTAGGGAATTGAAGGACACTGTCTCGCTACTGTCCCAATTGGTCATAGGCAACCATACTGAACCTACTGCTCCCGCCATGCCTCCTGTCCCAACTACTGCCGTCACTACCCGAAGACGTTCGAGATCCCGTAGCCGCGTCCGCCCATCTCAGCCTCACCTTATCGAATTTGGAGGCACTCACGCAGAGTATGAAAACTGGCGAACCCTAGCAGTCTTCAAGATGCGAATCGATGGCCGAGCTATAGGCGACGAGCTGGCCCGAACTGCTTACCTGTTCAGCCGACTGGGCACCGACACACGCGCCAAACTCAACGAATTCTTCGTCTCCATTAGCGAACAACCCGGCTCATACGACAAGCTGCTAGACAAACTCGACCTCATGTTCCGCAGCCGTGCCCGTAAGTCGCAAGCCCGCACTGCCTTCTTTGGTGCCCGCCAGGAGTCCCACGAATCATTCCTCGACTTCTTCAACCGTTTCGAAGGGTTAGCTCTGGCCGCAGGTATGCAAGACGACGACATGCTCATCGACCTCCTACGTCGCGCCACACGGGAAGAGCTAGTGGTCAAAACCACCATCCTCTGGAGCCTGCCTACTTACAGGGAAGTCACTGAGAGCCTGCTCGACCATTTCAGCCGCCACCACGATTACTACGGTCCTTACACTAAGAAGACCTCGCGTCCTACCCACTACCGCGATAGCGACAACTGGAGGGCGCGTGCCGAGCCCCCTTCACGTAACAACGCACCTCGTCAACCTCAGCAACCCCGCAATGATAGGCCACGTCCTAGCCCTGCTGAACGCAATCGCATGTTTCGAGAAGGAGTCTGCTTCATCTGCTCACAGCCCGGGCACATCGCCAACCAATGCCCCTCTCGCAGAACCTTACATGGACCCAAGACGAACAAGGTGCTGGTCAACGCAATCAACAGCGCTGTGAAGACGGCCATACGCGATGAAGTCCGCCCCGCGGTACGTGAAGAACTTGCGAAAACGGACCACCTGATGATGGATCGCCTGCTGCCCTCGTCCGAAAGCACCGCCGTGGTAGCCTCTACCAACACGCACCGCCCGGCCACCGATGAGGATGATTTGATGGATTTTTAGGTGACCAGGACAAGTCGCGCCCTGGTAAGGAGGATACGATGGAAGGCGAACAGATAGTTAGATTAGAGATGGGAGCTAAGGGAACGTATCTAGATTTATCTATGAATACCTTTTCTACGAAGGCTCTCGTCGACAGTGGCTGTCTCTGCCTCGCCGTCGTGCCCCCGCGCCTACTCGCCTACGCCACGAAGACATTACCCATCGAACCTCGTAAGGTATCACTCGCTGCATCGCAAACCAGTCCTCCCGTCATCACCCAAATCGCCCAGTTCACCCTACACTTGCCCGACCACCACGAGGACATATGGGCCTACGTCGTCCCCGGCCAGACCGAAGACCTGATACTCGGTCAACGCTGGCTCATCAACCACGACGTGCACTTGCACCCTCGTTCCGGGCAGATTGAAGTACCTACAGCCGAAGAACTTACTCCCGACGAATTTCATGCCCTTTGCGACAACGACGACGACCTCGCCATCTTCCGTATTACGCTGGAGGACGTCAACAGAGCATTAGCGCAAAAGGAACAGGAGAGACCGCCGCTACCTGAGTGGTTAAGACCCGTAGCCTCTGCCTTCGAGGCAAAAGCGTCCAAGGACCTCCCGCCGCACCGGCCTGGAGTGGACTTGAAGATCGAGCTGATAGAGGGAAAGACGTTACCTATACAATCGCTGTACCCGTTGTCTCGCGCAGAGTTGTTGGTGATGCAGAAGACGCTGACGGAACTACTGGCTACTAAATGGATAAAGGACACAAAGTCTGAAGTGGGCTCTCCAGTGCTATTTGTAAAGAAACCTGGAGGTGGAATTCGTTTCTGCGTAGACTACCGCGCAGTCAACGCTATTTCCAAAAAGGACTCATACCCCTTACCCTTATCCATGACACCCTGCGGCAAATTTCGGAAGCCAAGTGGGTGTCCAAAGTAGATGTCATTGCTGCCTTTCATCGTATTCGTATAGCCCCTGGCTATGAGGAGTTAACCGCTTTTCGGACTCCCCTAGGGGCCTTCGAATGGAACGTCATCCCTTTCGGTCTGACCAACGCCCCTGCTGCTTTCCAACGCTACATCAACTCGGTCCTTCGGAAAATGGCTGGGTATTAGCTGCAGCGCTTATATCGATGACGTGGATATTTACTCCAGCGGTACTGAGGAGGAGCATAGACAACTAGTGCTCGAGATCGTCCATGCACTCGATCAAGCCGGCCTCCAACTCGACTTGCGCAAGTGTCACTTTCTGGCTAAGGAGATTAAGTTCCTCGATTCATAGTCGGCCCAGGTATTGGTATCAAGGCTGACCCCGAGAAAACCCTAGCGATTCGTGAATGGAAACCACCTACGACATTGAAAGGTTTACGCGGGTTTATTGGCTTCGTGAATTTCTACAGAGATTTTGTGCCTCGACTGTCAGAATTAATGGCGCCTCTGGTAGGGTTAACCAAGAAGGACACCCCTTTCGTATGGTCTGATGCCTGCGCTCACTCTTTTGCCGAAGTTAAGAAAGCCTTCCTTACTCCCCCTGTTCTGACTCCTTTTGACCCCCTGAAAGAAACCGTACTGACCGCCGACTCGTCTGGTTACGCCTTAGGAGCAGAATTATCCCAGCGAGGCGATGATGGCCTTATGCACCCCATCGCCTTCCTCTCGCGCAAACTTACTCCCCCGGAAGCCAATTACCCGATTCACGACAAGGAGATGTTGGCTATTTACTGGTCCATTCGAGAATGGCGCCATTTCCTCCTAGGGGTTGACTTTGTGGTATACACTGACCACCGTAATCGGGAGTACTTTCGCACTAAGAGGACGCTTGCCGAAAGACGGCGCCGCTGGGGATATGAGCTCTCTGACTTCAGCTTCTGCCTGCGCCATCGCCAGGCACCGAGCAAGTTGTACCAGACGCCCTTTCAAGAAGGGACCGGGACTTGCCAGCCGACGAAAAAGACGATAGGCTGGTTAGTCGTGTGCATCAACTCCTCGAGAAGAGTGAGGCGAGCAATGACCTGGTAGTAATTGGCGCAGTTTGGGCTCAGGAGCCAGACAAGGATGCGCCGACTGACGATAACGCAACTAGAGAAGTAGTATCATCCCCTTTCGCTGATCCCGAGATGACTGACCTATGGAACCAAGCCCTTGCCAATAATAACCGCTGGTGGCTGGCTCGTAAATTAGTACGAGACGAAGCCCGCTCGTTCCCCGCCGACTGGGGTCTGCAATGGCAGATGGCGAATGTAAGGTTGACCAAGACGGACTGCTGCGCTGGCGTGATAGACTTTGGGTCCCATATTACGAACCCCTGAGAACCAAGATCATCCAGCAAATTCACGACTCTACTCTGGCCGGACACCCAGGAAGAGCAATCACTCGTGATCTCGTATCGCGCGAGTATGCCTGGCCTGGCCTGACTAACGACGTCCGACGATTCGTGTCCAACTGCTCTTCTTGCGGCAAGAGCAAGATCTGGCGGAGACAGAAGCGCGGTCTATTGAAACCTCTGCCTGTACCGTCTAGACCCTGGGCTGAACTAGCAATGGACTTTATTGGACCACTACCTACCTCTTCGGCTATACTTCCATTCTGGGTGTCACCGACCGCCTGTCTAAGTCCCAAATCCTGATCCCTATGTCGTCTACAACGCACAAGCCACCGCTGAAGCCTTGCTAATCCATGTTTTCTCGCACCACGGTTTTCTCAAGCAATGTCTCCGACAGAGGGCTCAATTTGCTCAATTATTCTGGGGAGAAGTATGTCGCCGGTTCGGCATTCAGCGTCGCCTGTCCACAGCGTTCCATCCGCAGACGGATGGCAGCCAAGAACGCAGTATCAGGAGATTGAGACATACCTGCGCAATTTCTGTTCCTTTGCCCAGGACGACTGGGCCTCCTTGTGCCTCAAGCGCAACTCGCCCTAAACAACAGGATCTCTTCCGCTACAGGCCTCTCTCCTTTCTTCATGACCACGGTTTTAACGTCGACATTATCGAACCATCTGTACAAGGCCCCCAGCCTCGAATAAGTCTCCAGTACGCGGGGCCAGGATTGGTTAGCAAAGCTAAGTGATGCCACCAGTTCGCTATTGTCGCCATGGCAGCCGCCCAAGAACACCAGGAGAACAGTGCTAACCGTCTTCGCCAGCCCTCTGAAAGTTTCAAAGTAGGAGACCTAGTTTACCTAAACACGAGCACCTGACTACGGAAAGGCCTTCAAAGAAGCTAGACTGGCTAGCTAGACGGTACACTGTCCTGGAAGTTGTAGGCAGCCATAACGTTCGCCTGAACGTACCCTCGGATATTCACCCAGTCTTTCA